>JAHBCN010016397.1:0-19654 GCA_019359885.1 Listronotus oregonensis
AAGATAAGGCTATATTTAAGCTTACTGCAAGTTTTAATGTATGTTTTGTGCCTTGGTAGATTTTATAAAGTCTATATTAAAAAATAATTCTATAAAAAAGTGTATTTGTGTTTAGGCAGGCAAGAAAAAATCAACATTTTGATTTATAATGCACCCAAAACATGCAAAACCTAGGAACTGAAAATGTTAATATCCACAAACAGTGGTATTTAACGTTGAAATAAAAGACAAATTTACATAATTCTTTACGACAAGCTCGTAAAGAATATATCACATAATGCTTATACTACCCTCTACCGTTTAAATTTATAGTTTACGTTAAAATAAGGTTTAACTTTTACGGAGATGACTCGGTAACTTAAGTTTTTGAGACCCTTATAAAACGTTAAAGTGTTAAAATATAAAAATAGCTATAAAATATGTATAATAAATTCTTATTGTTTTTTTCCTTAGTATTAATAACAGCTTTCTAACTTTATATAATTTGCTTTTTTCCGTTGTTTCAATGTTCCAAATATGATTTTAACAAACCCACCTATAGTTTGTACCCCTTAAAGAAAATAAAGTCCCAAAAATAAAAATTAATTTGTTAATATTTTTCGTTCATCAACATAACATTAACATAGTTCCATAAGGCACAATAAAGTTGTAAATTGTAACTAAACGTTTTAAAATAAGATGGAAGCCTGTAAGTTGTTAACAATGTAGCTGTTTATGTTATCTCAACAAAAGCACTTATATAAAATAAGAGCCAAGTTGCTTTTTAAATAAATCTCGGCCTTTTACAGTACTGACAATGAGACCTAAAATTAAAACAAATTCTGTCTACAATTTTGTTCCACTGACTTGAAATTGTTTTTTTTTTTCAATCAGCCTGTTATATTAAATAATTTTTTATATTAAAGACATTTTTTTTATTAAAACAGACAGATTAGTAAAAAACTTGATAAGTCAAAAAATAGTAAAAAAATTGGGAAAAGCTTGGTCTAATTTAAGATCTCAGTTCTTTAAGACGTCAAGCTTTTTGGATAGGAAATTGGCCCCTACTTTACATATTTCAGAGATCACTTGACATAACTTGCCCAAATTTTCTCAAGTAATTGGAATACTGTGAATTTACAACCAACTTTCATACATTTATGTGGAACCAAACCGAAGTTACGACAGGGAGAAAAATAGGCTAAAGCATTTTGTTTAAAAAACCGTGCCCCAGAGTTTTTTAAGGTCGAGCGGATTAGCGAGCAAGGCTATAAACCTTTGTGACCAGTAAAGCAATGCTTATGTTCTGGTTAGTTTTTTCTGTTACATTATAAAAGCCATGTATTCCACACTTGCTGTTATCAGGTCAGGCAATGATATCAATAAGGCTACAATAACAAATATGATAAATATGTGGGTATGATCATTTCAAAAAAACTCTTATTGCGTTAAAAATATCAATTTTAACTATTTAAAATTTTAATAGGGTATAACAACTTAAGTGTAATATGGCATATGTAAATAATAAAAATTAAAAAAAATATATTTATAATTGTAGTTTTAGATATCATAAAAAAGCTTAAAATAAAAACCTATTTTATTTTACTAGTACTTTACAGGCCACTTAACGGCTTTTAAATACTGCCTATAATGAAATCGTACATAAACCTTATTAAGATTGTTTAAAAAATTAATTAAAAAAACTTTGTTAAGATTAAAAGCATTTATTACACCATTGGCCGAACAGGCTTTAGAATTTTACAAATTCCTTTTTGCCTGTCATTGAATATGAACTAAAATCTGGTCTTGATGTTTTTGGTTGAATATAGTTACCACATAGGTCGTAAATTTAGATTTTTTAAACAATAAGCTTTTACACTTTTGTCCTTCCTTATACAAATGATCCTTTGTAGGTAAATAAGGAGAAACTGGTAGAAGCTGACATATTCGATAATATAATAATTTAATCTTAGTATTACGCGATAAGAAAGTCTCACACCATTTAAATCTTTATTAAAAAAAGCAATAAAAAAGAGAACGAAGTAAGTCCTGGTAATCAAATTCTGTCAGTTCTTACAAAACGCGTCGGGCATTATCGGACATGAAACATTTTTTTTTTAATTTGCGTACCTACGCTAGATTTAAGAATGTAATCTTGATGTTTATCGGCCGTAAAAACCCGACAAAAACAAGGGGATTGGTTAAAAACTAATAAAAACAACAGTTTGCACCAGCCTAAAGTTCCCTTTAAAGGTGTTTTTATCTCCACAACCCCAGAAATTTAGATTAGGCCATTAACCTTAATTTAAATTCATTATCGAAAAAAATACTCGGGCATTTACATTTTGGTCAATTCAGATAATTTAATTTTTTTGCGTTATTATAAAAAAATACTTAAACCAAAATCACTGAAATGGGACATTAAAAATAATTATAATTAGTGACTTTATTAACATAAATGGTTTAAAATTTACTTTGTAGCTATCTGGCTGTAATAATAAAGTATTTTAATGATTAAAGGCAAATTCATTCACTACTTGCAAGTTTCTTGGCTATCGTAAAATGCACATTCATGCTGTCAAAATTTAGTAGCTCCTAACTATGCTGTATGATCAACAAGTTGTTTCCTATTTTTTTCAAATATTATTTTGTTTAATGGCACAATAAAATAAATTCGGACTAAACGTGCTAAAAAAATTGTTATGGTCCTATTTTTAAATAAAAGTGTTTGTAAATAATCGTTAAATAAGTAACTATTTGTTTTTTACAAACAAAAAAAATAAAGCATATATTTATGGCATTATCTTCACGAAACAAATATATATTTGTTTTTTTCATAACATATTAATTTGTATGCTAAATTTTTTCGTTTAAGTTTTATTGTTTTTTGACTAAACTTACGTATAAATTATTATTTTGTAATAAAATATTAAAAAATCCAACCGTTTTAATTATAAAATATTTCTTTTTATGCATGTAAATAGTGAAAATAATAAATTGGGGATCCACGTTTCTTAACACTTTAAATAACTCCAAAGAAACCCAATTAGGCTTAACCGGCATAAAGTTTTTTCAAAGTACAATTCTATAAGCTGTAATATCTATTTTTTCTAAATACTTCTTTTACCTAAAACTTTGCAGCCAATTGCCAAATCACAAAATGGTTACTTTCTAAATTGCAATGTTATTTGGTAATAAAGTAAGGTTACTTTGTCACAGTACTATTATGTCCCTATATTTTGCAGGGTTTAAGACTTTCACACCCTTCTTCGAATTTATATCTCTCTGTAGATTCTCTGTAGATTTAATTATTTACATTTTTATTTTATTATAATATTGTATAAAAAATAATACCTTTAAATATATTATTTTGTATTTACCTTTTGGAATATTCTTAAAAATATTACTAGGAGGATTTAATCAAAATTTGTTGGCCTTATGAAAATACTTAAATTAAATACTGCCCTGTTACAATAGAAGGACCAATCCCCAAGCTATGCTAGTGACAAAGGAAATTAATATTCCGAGTATAACTCGAAGTTTAATACCGGTTTGTAGTTTAAAGAAAATTGGTTGTACAGTCCAATATAAAATTATTGTGCCCTAGAATTAAGTTATAATAATAGTAAAGTGATAATACATTTAATATTTGGTGTGTCATAAATTCGCTAGTAAGTATGGGGATCTCGAAAACTACGATAGATATGAAGTTGGTTAAATAAAAGCAAAGATTCAAGGCTTTAAAAAAATGGCCATAAAAGTTATTTTTGTAAGTAGTTTAAAAATATCCAAAAATCCAAAATTTTTAAATTTTAGTATTTGCTTTTTCTAAGGTTACTTTGAGATAAATTTAAAAAGACAAAATAATTTTTTAAAAATGTATGTTTTTAAAAAGCACAAAAAAATTAATTTTTTGAAAATTTTGGCTCTAAAAAATTCACCATACTATTCTTTTAACATTTTTTCGCAAGTACAAACATGTTTTCCACTCAAAAAAAATAATGCTAAAAAAATATAATGCTAAGAAAATAAAAATTAAAAAGTAAACGTTTTATTTGCCGGAAATTTTACAAACCTTTTAATATTGATGTAATTTTATTTCTAAAAATTTTTTTTATTATATACTACTGTAGCGAGATAAAATATTATGATTGGCAAAAATTATAGGACAAGACTTTGCCAATATTTTTTACCAGAAAATACTTTGTATAATAAAAGCAGTGCTTTATGGATTTTTTCTTTATGTACCTAGTAAAAAAAACTAGAATACATTTAAGTAGTGATAATTTTCTGCAAATTTAAATTAAACTTAACATTTTTATTTAATTTATTTTAAAGAAAATTCTGGATTGTATAAAAGGTATAAGGTTTTAAACATTTTTATACGTTAATTTTATAATATTTAAATTAAAAAAATATACAAAACAAAATGTCAAATATCAGCTACTCAATATTTTGTAGACACAAGCTGTATAAGCCTTTTAAAAATGTTTTTTAAAAGTGTAAGAGCGACTAGCTTAAACTCAATTTTTTGGCCTGATTCAGAAATGGACCCTTTCTGGGATAAGCAAATAAAGAGTTTTTTAAAGAAAGGAAAATGTTAGAAAAATACCAATTTATAGAAAACTATTGCACTAAAAATACTGGAAAAAAAAAAGATTTTTTTAAATAATATTTTAGACCTTTAATTTTCCGATAGTTTCATTAATTTAGAACCTATTGCATCAAAAATATAGGAAAAACAAACTAGTTTTTATAAAATAAAGTAATTAACCTTGAATTTTTCAATAAAAACTCCAGATTTCTTAACGCCAAAAAAAATACATACCTTTGACCAAAGACCCAACTAGCTAATTCCAAAAAATCAATAATAGAGATAATAGACAGTTGCAAAAGCATTTTTTTTTCGAAATAAGGGTTTTTTCCTAAAAGTATAAATCCGTCCCCTCTAAATTATATTTCTTAATTAAGTAACATACATACAGTTTTCCAATTTGAGGCGTAGGTCTTTACGTCACACCTCCCGCTAAGAAAATTATTAAGAATATTACTAATCCCAATTTTAAAAAAAAAATCAAAATTTAGCATTAAAAATTTTATTAAACTCATAGATAATATAAGAAATATACATCTCCCAGATAATGCTAAATTGATTTTATTTGACGTTAAGAATTTATTTCCGGTGTAACTCCCAGTGAAACGGTACAGATAGGCAAAGACATGCTTATGGAAAATAAAACTAACTATTCAGTCTTTTTGATATAAAAATATGTTAAAAATATGCTTGCAACTAAATTATTTTTAAATTAAAAGTACCATATTTTTCCTAAAATTTTATGGCTATACTAAGTCTTCTTTTAGCTGAAATTTTTATGTATAATCTGGAAAAGAAATAGCACAGCATCTATTATTAAAAAACGTTTATATTGATATGGTCTGTGGATGATATTCTGATTTGTTTTATAGGTATACAAAGAAAACTTTTTTTTTTTACATATAAACTTTTTACACCCAAATATCGAATTTACAATGAAAACAGAATAAATATTTTTATTCCCTGTCTATATTTATCCATATTAAGACAAAATAATAAATACAATCTATCAATTTTTCATAAAACTTCTTATATTGACACCGTTATTAATAATACATTAGTTTACCTCAAAATACATAAACACGCAGACTTTTATGGTAGGATCCACGGGTTAATTAGTATTCCCGTTAAATAAAAGTAATTTTTTAAAAAAGGGTTAAATATAATTAAGAAAATTTTACTTAATAAAGAGAATTTTATGAAAACAATAGATTGGATTTTAAAGGGGAAAATTAAAAATGAAATAATTAAATTAATTGATGCCAGTATGGGGAAAGAAGATAATTTAAAAAATGTGAACAGTTGAGTTAATTTATATATAAAAAAACAAATATAAAAAAATTAAATAATTATTTTATAATTGTTAAGTTAAAATAATTAAATTTTTGAATTGTTAGACTTTAATTTTTCCATACAGGAGCTAATTTATCCGGTAACTTAAAAAGTATAATAGTAATTTTTAACTTATTCCATACATAGGGTATGCATCTAATAAAGAAGCAACTGTTCAGGGTAACTCTCCTGTGGGTACCAGGACTTTTTGGAATAGAAGGCAACGAGA
Organism: Listronotus oregonensis; assembly: GCA_019359885.1. Lineage (NCBI taxonomy): Eukaryota > Metazoa > Arthropoda > Insecta > Coleoptera > Curculionidae > Listronotus > Listronotus oregonensis. Next base: position 6,135 of record JAHBCN010016397.1, read on the forward strand.
AAGCGGATGACCTAGCGAGACATGGATCATCACACCATATTTTGGACCAGAACCTGCCGTTGGAGTGATCAAAACCACAGCAAGAGGGCAAACCAGGGAATAGATCCGAAACAAACACGAGGAATACTGGGAAAACCTCAGTAGATTAAGACATAAAAAAAGCTTCATGAGGGGCCCATCCAAAAGAACGAAGGAAGACTACTCAGGCAAAGTAGGAAAAGGCTTCGCAGCAGTAGAGTTGATAGCTGGGCACGATAACCTAAGAGGAACCTACACAAGATAGGCAATGGGGACACAAGTTGCACAATGTGCGACGTGGGAAAAAACAGCCTACCATTTACTGTGCGAATGTGAAAGCGTTGGATCACAAAAGACATGCTTTATTTGGGCAACCAAAAATGAGCCCACAGGAAAATATCAACCAACCCGTCTTCGGGGTTATACAGACTTGTAGAAGGAACAAGACTAATGGAAGGATTGGTATTAAAGATAATGGGACATTAGGCACAAAAATCCTAAGAGGCTGCGCTGCCTCCGGTAGTGAATCAAGACGGCTCACAAAAAGAAGAAGACGAAAGAAGAAAATCTACTGTTCTTAAAAAAGAGTATTAAGGTAGCGTTAAGGACAAACAATTAAATAGGTAGACATATTAAAAACCATAAAGATACAACCGAAAGAAAAACCAATTGAGGGGTTTATCAGCTAAAGTGTGGTTTATGTCAGAATCGCGATGTTAGCCAAACAGGACGCAACTTCAAAACAAGAATAGCAGAACATAAAGAAGATTTAAAAAAATAGTCAATTTAGCATGCGCGAACCATATTACAGCGAGTATTCACCAGTATTATGACACTTTTAAAGTTTTACATATATCTGACAAGAGCAAAAACTTTCAATACTTGAATCTTTAGAAATTAATAGAATTAAAAATACAGATTATATTCTGAATGACTAGTTGGAAACCAATAGCTGACCAGTGTTTAAATATGTTTATTTTATGACATTATTGGCTTTAGGGTTTTTTTCTATCAATAAACAAGGTATTTTTACGTTATATAAAAGGGACGGTTGGTAACTAAATTTGTCATTTGCATTAATAAGGCTACAGTGTAGCGAAACATGTTTGCATAATTTATGTATGAAGTGTTAAATTAAATAAGTGATTTTTTTTATTGTAACTAAATGTAAATTGCCGTAATTTCAAGTAATAAATATTAGTTAATGATTTTCTTAGATCGTTAGTTCCTAGGGGTCCTAGGAGTCAATAGGGCTGAGCACACTCAGTTGCTATACCCCGGTACTAAGACCGAAGCGGTCTCATATAAAACTTTTTAGGCAAGTAAACTCAACAGAAACTTATTAGAAAATATTTCCTGCAAATATAAAGTTTGCATTTTTTTTTTTAATATGAATTTTTAATATTTTTAGCACATGTTTAATGACGGATTTTGTCTTTAAGCAAACAAGTTATTACTTAAAATAAAGTAAAAATAATATCATTATAAATAGGTAAATAATACAAAAAACTTAAATAATTTTGAAGTGGATATATTACCAATTATATATTATATTTAGTTTAGTAAAACAAAAATGTTATATATTTTTGGCATAAAAATAATTTTAGCGTAAAAATATTCTTATTTTTTTTATTTTTTGATAAATTAACCAAGAAAAATATGCTTAAAAGGTCTTACAAAAATAATTAGGTAGTTAAAAAAATTAGAGAAAGACATAAAGAGAACGGTCTTTTCGTTTATAAAAATTAAATTAAATGTCCACGACACAGCTTGCATCACTAATGAAAAACTTATTAGTAGGAAACTAATTTTATAATGATGGTTTAAAAAATAAAAGAATCAGCTGGATTACGTAAGGCAAGAAAAAATATTTTTCTACAACTGCGCGGAAAGTACCATGTTTGCCTTCAAAAACAAAACACAAAGTTACACTTTTCCGAGGAGCAAGCGTTTTTTTACTTTGTCGCTCGCTGAAGTTATCAGAGAAGCGTACATAGAAAACGTCAGGTTGACACCACGTAGGCGTTGAACGGTAGAAACTTCATCTGAAATTGTCATTAAAAATTGTGAGAATTGCACCTCTACCTTTAATATTGTAAATAATAAAAAAAATTACTAGATCTTATATAGATTTAGGTAATAATTATATAAAGTCTAAATGTATATACATATTACAATAATTACTACAATAAAATAAATTGTATAGTAGCCACGGTTTTTTTAAATCTGTTTTATACTTCACCTTGATGTTCCGTTGAATGTTTAATAGTGGTAAAATGCAAATTACCAACTTTAGTTATACAGAATAATAAAAGTTTATGTTCGGAAAGTCCCTACATCGTTCTGACGGAGTTTAGTGGAAGAAATGTACTTTTTTATAAATAATTGAATTTTATATTCTACGTCATATAACTATGTATATATTACGACAAATCAAGTGATAAATAAAGCAAATTACAAACTTTAGTTATAGAAAGTAATTAAAAAATAGTTATTATGATTACAAACTTTAATTTTATAAACTTTCCATTATACTAAAGATAGTAAAATGTATATTTGTAAACAATTCGCATTATCTATAAATTACATTGATGTCCAAATTATCTCTTTAAATAAAATACAAAACTACCAACTTTAGTTACGAAAAACAGTTTAAAAATTGGTTTTTCGATATCTTTTTTATTTTTTATTAATTTTGTACTACTAAAGGTGGTGAAATCTATTTTTTTTTTGATTCAAATTGATTGTATTTATAGCTTTCACTAACACAGGCGAGTATTATGTTTAGATATGATGGAGGCCATGCTTGCCGCTGCTGTCAAGAAAAATAAACAAATGATTATTTGACGTATCAAAAAGTTTTTTAAAAAAGCTATTGGTGCTTAATAAATTGATTGTAATAATTATCTGATAATGGACAGTTTTAAAAACTATAAAATATGTAATTGTAAAGAATTGAGCCATGTCCAAATACGCCATTCCAGTTTACTTAACTGCGCTAATTGGGAACTGCGACCAACATCTTTCGAAAAATGGTTTGTTCAACAGCTTCAGAAGGTCTACTACAAATTTCGGAAAATATTACAATATTCCAAAAAAAAAGAATAAAATCATTTCAAAATATTACATATATGTTATCAAACACAGACATTTTACCGGTAGAAAAATTGGCCTGGTTTTTCACCCTAAAAAGGAAGAAGTATTGGGAAAATTCCAAAACATTTAGATATTTGTTACACAGAAATTTAAATCATAACGTAATACAATAAAAATGTAAATAACAAAATTGAAAGGGTAAAAAAATAGTTTTTATTTTTTTGCAGTAAATACCTACAACTGAAAAAACATTTTTTTAATAACACACATCTGTAGCGCAAAATGATGCTTACTTTTTTAAAATGTGAACTGTCAAATTTGAGGTTATATCAATAATCTTAAAACAACCAATTATTTAAAAATCTGGGGTTGAGAAAAATCGGGTATGAATTCAAACCCCAAAGTGCCCATTGCCCTTCTCGCTAGGCGCTGTATTAAACTTTCGCTCAAACACAAATGTTTTTTTGTTCAAATAAAAATAATTGCCCTGGACACAAAAGCGTTTATCTAACGCACGTTTAAAAATTGTTGAAGATGTGCGTTGCAGGATTCCTGTGTAAAAAAAAATTACCGGGCAAACATTAAGCGCGCGTTAAAGCCTAAAAACTAAAGACACAATTACGTTTAATATACGCGCATCATGACGCGCGTCAATATGCGCGTTAAATTACATTTTTTATTCTCCGAAAAAAATGTTAAGTATATCCTAGATCAGTATATGAATTTTTAATTAAAAGACTACATTTATTAAATTGTTTCACTAATATTTAAAACAAGAAATATATATTTTTTAATATTAGTTTAAAAAAAAAAATTAAAAAAATGGATAGAGTTCAACAATACCCCATATGTTATTTTCTAAATTTAATAAATGATTTTTTAAATTTGAACAACCAAATTTAAGACATTAATAAAATAAACCTATTACAAATTCATTTTTACCAAAACTTCCTGGCTTATTAGATAAAGTTTAACAAAAAAGTAATTAATTTATATTCGTACTATCTTTAAAATACAAGATACTTCTAAATCTTAAGTAACAAAAACAAAACCTTCCAATATAAACGAAAACACAAAAACATATAAAGGAAATGGTCCCTTGTATATGTAATGAATTTTTTATAGGTAAATTTTTTAGACTATGAACCAAATGTATAAAATAACATCGAACATACATTAAAAATACAGAATTCCTGAAATTCAAAATTTATCAGCAAGTATTTGATAAGAACCACATATTAAATTGAAACGCTTTTAGTATTTTAGCAAAGGAAACTTGTTCAGTAAAACGTAAAATTAAAGAAAGTAAATAATTAATGAAAGATAATTGTGAAGCATTAATATCTCTTAATCGAGATAGTACATGGTAATCAATACCTGATGCTTAAGTAATTTCAGGAAAAGATAAAATTGATAAACACATCACTTTATTTTTGTTTTTATAAAAATAATAAATATAGCAGTCAAAACAAATTAATATTTGCAGAGAACGTCATAAACTGTCACAAAAAGTTTCCAAAATGTCTTTAATGTTTTATAAATATTTTAATAATTTTAATTTTAATTTAAATTTATATTTTATTTTTTACTTAAGTATATCTTAATAACGGTGGCAGACTTGCCACCCAAATGTAGATAAGAATTTAGATTTTTTGAAAATTTTGGGTTTTTTTCTTGTTTTTTAGGTAATCTGCTAGTTCGTAGGGGCCAATACGGCTAAGCACACATAGAAGCTATACCCCCAGACCAGGACCAAACCGGCCCCAACTAGACTATTTTTAAATACCCAATTTGGCCCGACAATACAGAACCTATTTACAATATTTTTTTAGATCTTACTAAACAAGATAAAGAATCTTTAAAAGACGTTTGACAATGACATGTTGTCCAGAAATAGAGTACTCCATTTATTTTACACTTTTTTGTCAATAAACCATTTGTTTTCGTCAGTGTAATTTGGGACTAGGTGTTTGGTATAAGTTCTGGTGTAAACTAGTTTTCACTTATTTAATCTAAATATAGTTAGATGCATTTTTACCACAAGACTTAAAGTTGTTTGTTTATAAACATAACCATAAAGCCATTTTTAATTTCTGAAATAAGTCCAAAACGCATTTGGTATAAAAATTAAATACGTAACTTAGTTACACTTAGTTTCACTTTACTTGAGTCCTACTCCACTTTCCATACAATTATTTTTACTTTCTAAAAACTTTACACTTGCAAAAAATTTAAATCTGGGACAGAATCACAAAGTTAATTTTAATTTAAAATTAAATTTATTCCAAAGATATGATAAAAATTATAGCATGAGAAAGACATAAGGCTACCTATGTTTTCCTTTTCTTGTAATAAACGTCATATTTTATAACGACCATTGCCAGTAATTGAATATTTGGTTAGAGATAATTAAATACATTTTCACCGCTGCATTCAAGCATGATATAGCCACTGTATTGGTGTATATATTTCGTAATCCCTGACAACTGTATTAACACAGTATACCTTGTAAAGGGTAGCATAGAAATTACCATACGAAGTGTAAAGGACCCAAAATGGAAAGTCAGCTTTAATAATGGTAATATGAATTGTGTATATTATCCTTCTATTATATAGTTTAGAAACTAAACCCCCCAAATAATTTTAAGTAAATATTCCTAGACAAACATTTAATAGTAAACAAACATGTTGGTTGTTATTATATCAGGAAAAGAAAGCAAAATAATTCATGGTAAACTGAATTATTTTTTAAGTTTCCTAATCCAAAAACACCAAATTTTACAACTGACAGAATCAAACAAAAATAGGTGTTTTAAAAATTTTGTTGGGCATATACGAGCAGGCACATTAAGGCATCTATTTTGTGATCCTTTAAAAATTTAGATTATTTAAAAGCTTTTTGTAAAAAAGTTTTAAATATATAACTTGCAGTTATAACTAAAATTACTTTATTTGGTATATAAAAAAATAATAATAATGGTAAACAAAAAAATGCTAGCTTAATTTTTATTATTTATATAGTTATTTTAATGGACAAAGAGATTTTAACAAAAACAATAAAATGAAATAAACAGTAAACTATAAACTAAAGTGTTTAAAGGTGTAAAGAACAACTGTTAAAAAATTAAAATAAATAAAACAGTAAAACAATGTATAAAAACTGATAGCAGGTCATATTAATACATTCATAACTTAATTTCTAATGCTAAAATTTCTTTAATACAGTGCCTTCAATAATGCCCGTAAACCACGTGACCACGCGATTTTGGTTTGTAATAGTGGCTCCACTGCTGGATTCTTTCCTATTAACAATGTTGTTAAGTTGGAAAAAATTTCATACATTTTGCCTATTTTTATTTACCATATACCAGTTTCTAAACTCGAACAAAGCGGAAAATGTTTAAATCAAAATGACTAATTATAATAACCTCCTAAAATGTTAAAGTTTCAAAAAAAATCGGAAAGAGTGCAGGTTAATGGTCAAAAGACCACACCTTTTATGAGTCAATATAAGGCTTGGCAACCCAGCAAGATCTGTTTGACTTGACTGACACTACTGACACTACTGACACACTTGGTAATTGTTGGAGTTGGCGATATTTGGTTTTTGGATAGTTTTTTTGGAGAATTTTTAGATTTTCTTGATTAAATTATTTTGGAAAAAGAACATAACAAGCTTAAAAAAGTTTGGTAAAATTTTACTTTACGGACACCACGCCGATTTTCATGAATTATTGATACGGGGGTTTTGGGGCGCTGATCCAACAAATCTAAATAGTTTTTCTCCGCAACCTCTGGTTTTGAGTTATGAGGCCTCCAGTGGACTAACCTCAAAATTCTCCCTTTTGAAACTTATAACCAACAACTGGGAACATCACTAATTAGGCACTTATATATTAAACAAATACATGAAATTTACAATAATTTTTCTATTTTAAGTAAAAATTATCTAAATGAATCCACTTTTCTGTACTTTTAAGAAGATATATGATGTATAACTGGTTGCCTGATTTACAATTAAGTTGTCAAGATATAAAAAACTGGATTTATTTGAGGTGTTTTTTACTAAAAATAAGCAATAAACTTTTGTAAATTTTAGTGTATTCGTTTAATATACAGTATGTCCACGGAAAAGGTGTTGAAGAGAAAAAACTTTTTTATTTTTGATTTTATCGAAAAAAGCTACTCTTGACAAAAAAATTTGCTACTTCTTAGAGTAAAATTGGAATAGAAACATTTAACATATTTTATAGGCGGTGTTCAGAAAATTGAAAAAACTTAAAATGATACAAGAGTAAAGTGCATTTATTTAAGAAGATATGGAAATAAGTTACTAGGAAAAGTTGTTCAATTCAAAGGTGGTCTCTAATACCAATTTTCGAAAAAATCGGCCTACTTTTATTTATTTGTGATTAAATTTATTTAAATATCATTTTAAATTTTTAATATCAATTATATTAATTTTTTTGCTCTTAAGTAAGCATTTAAAGCTGACGTTACTGCGGGTAATGAATTATAAAAGCGAAGTGTCAATAAAGCTTCTCACTATCAACGCTTACTAGTACAATAATGAGTTGTTAATTTGGAATTAGTTAATTAATATTAAAATAATTTTTATCACAAATTAATAAAAGTAGGCCGATTTTTTTGAAAACTAATATTAGGAACTATCTTTTACTTTTAAACAACTTTTGCTAGTAACTTATTTCCATATCTTCTCAAATAAATGCACTCTTGAACCATTTAAAGTTTTTTCAATTTTCTGAATACTGCGTATAAAATTTGTTAAATGTTTTTATCTCAATCTTACTCTAAGAAGTAGCAAAATTTTTTTTAGAGTAGCTTTTTTTGATAAAATTACAAATTAAGAAGTTTTTTACTATTCAACACCTTTTCCGTGGACGTCGTGGTGTGTTTACGGAAAAGATGTTGAATAGGAAAAACTTTTTTATTTTTAATTTTATCGAAAAAAGTTACTTGTGATAAAAATTTTTGCTACTTATTAGAGTAAGATTGGGATAGAAATATTTAATACATTTTATACGCGGTGTTCAGAAAATTGAAAAAAACTAAAATTTACAAAAAAGGCATTTATTTGCAAGTATGGAAATAAATTACTAGAAAAAGTTGTTCAAACGTAAGGAATCTCTATACCAATTTTCGAAAATCGGCCCACTTTTATTTATTTGTGATTAAAATTTCATTATCAATTAACTAATTCCAAATTTTTGTACTAGTAGGCGTTGATAGTGACAAGCTTTATTGACACTTCGCTTTTATAATTCATTACCGCCGTATCGTCAGCTTTAAATGCTTACTTAACAGCAAAAAATGTAATAATAAATAGATATTAAAAATTTAAATTGATATTAAAATAAATTTAATTACAAAAAAATAAAGGCCGATTTTTTCAAAAATGGGTATTAGAGACTACCTTTTAATTTTGAACAACTTTTCCCAGTAACTTATTTCCATATATTCTCAAATAAATGCACTTTACTCTTGTACCATTTTAAGTTTTTTCAATTTTCTGAACACCGCGTATAAAAATTTAAAGTTTCTATCCCAATCTTACTTTTAGAAGTAGCAAAATTTTTTATCAAAGTAGTTTTTCGATAAAATCAAAAAATAAAAAGTTTTTTCTCTTTAACACCTTTTCCGTGGACATACTTTATAGTGCCCAATCGTGTATGTTCCATTTTGGTGGTAATTAGTTTCAAGAAGGAGAAATTTTGGAAAAATATTCATTTTGAGGTTAGTCCACTTGGAGGATAACTCAAAAACCAGAGGTTGCCGGAGAAAACTAATTTTAGATTCATGATGAGCGCCCCAAAAAACCCCCGTATGCAATAATTCATGAAAATCGGCGTGGTGTCCGTAAAGTAAAATTTTACCAAAAGTTTTTTGAGGACTACTTTGAATAATTCGAGTGTTAAATTTAAGTTATATGTGTTTTTGTTAAAACTGTTTTTTTTTTACTTTTAGAAAATGTTTAAAATGTGGACTGCGGAACGAGATGGGTTTAGAAGTGCAACTCGTAATGAGGATGGAACTTGGTCATATTCTCTGCAAAGTTGCATGAACCAGTTTAGCGAAAGGTTTGCTGACAATCTTGTTGAGTATAAAACATTTGTCCAACACACACATGTGCCAATTAATCGCTTTGAAAACAAGAATTGCATTTGTATGGAAAAGTCCACTGAAAGGCCTACCGTGCTTACAGAACCTGTTCTTGATTATATTCGTGCCCGAATGGAGCACAGTCCCAAAAAATCGTTGGAGAAGTTGTTTACTCAGACCGGTAAGGACACTATTTTAAATAAAAATTGAAATTTATGTTACTAGTACCATACATTTTTTAGGAATGTCTGTTGGTACTTAACATAAAGCACTAACCAAAAAAATTGGAAATGCATCCATATAAGGTCACAGTACTGCAAGAACTCCTTTTACCAGATTATCCAAAGAGGGTGCAATTTTGCCGATGGTTTATTAGGATTCTTAACACCGTACTTTCTTCTCTGATGAAGCTTGGTTTCATTTGTCGAGTTATGTTAATAGTCAAAACTACCGAACTTGGGCCACGGAGAATCCACATACTTTTATCGAAACTTCATTTTTGATAACTGTAATAATGTTTTAATAATTAAAATTTTTTGTAGATTGTTTCATCTTAATTTCTTTTAGAATGTAATAATTATTCAAATTATTTTTATTATGTAATAATTGACGTGTAACAACACTTATGTAGTGTAACTTATTACAAATGTATAAATAAATATATGTAAGTCAAGTAGTTTTAATTTAATAAATTTAAACAAACTGTATGAACTACGAGTTAATGTGACTTGAATTTTTCTATTAGGTTTAAATTAACGGAAATCCAAAGATATAATAAAAATTTTAACAGATCTTCGCAAATCTCAAAATTTTTTCTACCTAAATCTAGCAAATTAAATTACCGACAAATAAAAGACTTAAAACTAAATGCATGCAAAAACTTTTTAAAAAGGCTGCAGTAAGTTAAAATTATGATAAATTGAAAAAAAAACAACATATGGTAAATTTTCTAACCTTAAAAAACAAATGTTTTTCACATTTAAAAATCAATTTTAAAATGCACGGCGCCAATGAATATTTCTAGGAATATTTTATTAAATTTTGTGCCACCTCTGAATAGACAACCCGCAACATTTTTGGTCACGTGGTTTAAGGACATTAATAAAGACCCTGTACTATTTAATACAGTAATAAAATTAAATAAGTGACAAAATTTTTAACTTTTACCTAAAAACTTTAAGACTAGGAATAAATTAAACGAAAATTAAAGTATTTATTTTAATTATAGTACCTTACACTTAACTCTATAAAACATCTTTTAATTATTAACGGCTACGAAAGTCCTACAATAAATAACATAAAAAAATAAAAAATGCTCTGCTTTAAATTTTTCTTCTAAGTAATAAAAAGACTTATAATAAATTTAAATTTCTTACTTTTATCAGTAAACCTACAGAAAGGTGGTCCCAGTTTAAAGAAAAAACAGGGAGAGCCTACCAAACGAATAATAATTTGGATAAAAACACAAAAATAAACAAAAATTAAATAAGCAAGTAAAAAACTACAGTATATAAATTAAACTGTGAAACATATTTTAAAGTTTAAACAGGTCATACACGAAGGACCTTAAAGCAAAGAATTTTTTTAGCACAGGAAACTATTTGACCTTATTTTTTTTATTTGATCCATTTAAATTGCCCTACTGATGATATAAATGCATGTTGCCATAGCGCCACCTGGTGCCATATTGTTTAAACCGAAATTGTTTAAACTATTGCGAAAAATTGTTATGTTTTAACCGGACGATTTTTTTTAATGTTTTTTATTAAAATACAAATAAAAAAGGTCCTATGACTTTTTACAATAAAGTTAATATTTTTGGAAATATGAATTTTTAAAAGTTCGAAAAATATTTAATTTGGGTACTTTTGACCCATAAAGAATATTTATAAAAAAAAAAAACAAAATATATATTTTTATTTTTTATACAATAGTTAATAATATCCTTAATTGAGATTTGAAAATTTTTTATTGTTTATACAGGTTTTTTTGATTGTTTATTACGCGCGCTTACAAGTAAAATAAAGCTCCAATAACTTTTGTTAAATTGATTTCAGGAAAAAAAACTTATAAAAACAAATTGCAAATAATTAAATTAATAATAGCATTACTCTCTTTAACAATTTTGATAAAGTTACTAGTTTTTAAGATAAAGGATAAATAATGATTTAGGACACAGACGGGCCGATGCGTATCAATCAGAGAGACGGCGATACTTAAAAAGGTAAGGGACGCATACTTGTGAGCGCGCTTAATAAACAATAAAAAACTTGTATAAACAATAAAAAAAATAAATCTAAATTAAGGATATTATTAACTATTCTATAAAGATTAAAAAAATATATTTTTTAAAATTGTTTTTTTTTAAATATCTAATTTTTATGGGTCAAAAGTGCCCAAATTTGAGATTTTTCGAACTATTAAATATCTCCAAAAATATTAACTTTATCGTAAAAAGTCAAAAAAAATTTTTTTGTATTTAAATGGAGAATATAAAAAAATTTGTCCGGTTAAAAAATAACAATTCTATTCAATTATATAAACAATATCGGTTTTAATAATAGGGCACCAGGTGGCGCCATGGCAACATGCATTACTATCATCAGCACTCATGCGCCGATTCCTCCTAGACTATTTTAATAATATAACTATAAAAGTCTACTACAGATAAGCTTTTACTTAATGTTAGTTATTAGCCAGCAAAAAATAACCATTTTAATATGCATGCCCTAATAAAAGCATAAATTACTAGCCCAGTACATTATAGCCATTATGACACACGTTTTAAATATATAAAACCATGGTTATGCTAGCTACAGTTATGTAGATTGTTAACTGTATATTAAATTAAAATGTGTTTGAATTTTTTTTTTTTTTGAATAAGATGTTTTTACACTGTATCTGCTAATTTAATTTAAAAATTAGACATAATTTGTAAAAAATTAAATAAAATGAGCCCGAGGTAAATCACAAATTAACCAAATTGCTAAAAATGATTTAACTCCTATGGTAATATAAAAAATTTGCTGGCACAGTAAAAATTGTGCATTCTCGAACAATTCGACTGGAAAAAAAGATTCGCACCATTACTTTCACGTAAGCTATTAGTATAGAATTCGATTTGAGGAAAAAACTTCTGAATCGTAATTTTGGGTAAAATTTATTAGGAATACGGGAAAACCCAATTTGTTGCGTGTTTTGTATGTGGCTTCAAGTAGTTTCTTTTTTCGCTTGAATGAATTTTGACAAAAAAAATACATATACCTTACAAAAGTTTGTGTAAAAGCAAAGCTGATCTCTTTACAGTAGAAATAAAATTAAACACTGATAATAAAATTTTTGAAAATTATAATTATAAATCACATCGTATTAAAAAGCAATATTGCACATAATAAAGTATTTGTAACTACCAAAAAAAAATAGAAGGTTTTTTGAGCTAAAAGCAAATTAAAAAAGTATATATATATATATATATATATATATATATATATATATATATATATATATATATATATATATATATATATATATATATATATATATATATATATATATATTCAGTCGCACCCAAAATATACGGGCTGCCTAAACTACATAAGAACGGTGTTCCGTTGAGACCGATTGTATCATGTATTCAATCTCCATTTTACAACTTATCCAAGTATTTAAGCGATTGCCTCTCAAAAATTACGTGTAAAAACGATTATTATATTAAAGATTCATTTAGTTTTAAGGAATTTATTGATTCTGTTAAAATTCCTACAGACCATAAACTAGTGTCACTTGATGTCGTTTCTCTTTATACCAATATACCAAATGATCTTTTATATCAAATAATTAGGGAAAAATGGAACTTGCTTAAAGAACATACTTCACTTAATGAAAATACCTTCATCGAAGCAATAAATTTAACACTTACTAACAATTATTTCCAACATGAAGACAAATTTTATCAACAATTAGACGGTTGCGCGATGGGTTCACCGATATCTTCAACTGTTGCCCAACTTGTTATGGAATACTTAGAAGAAAAAATACTAAATAATATCAGCATTCCAATAATCTTCTTTAAAAGATATGTTGACGACTGCTTAACAGCATTACCATCAAGTCAAGTAGATGAGCTAGTGAATTTATTCAATAATTTTCACCCTAAAATACAATTTACGTCTGAAATCGAAATTAATAATTAAATTAATTTTCTCGACTTAACCTTAATAAAAGTGAAAATAGCGAATACCTTAAAACTAAATGGTACACAAAAAATACTTGGTCAGGACGTTATT
>JAHBCN010016398.1:0-19667 GCA_019359885.1 Listronotus oregonensis
TAATAAAAATAAATATTTGTTTCACTAATTGTCTATTAATCATTAACAGTTACTACTGTAATTAAATAATAATAAAATGTTTATTTTAAATGGGTGTGTAGATTTGTGCAGATTCATCTTACGAAACAAAACAATATTTGTTAGAAATTATTGATAGGTTGTAGTTGTAAGAAAAAAAAAGTATTTTTCTTTTTACCGAAAAATGAATAAAATCGTGTGTTTAAACAATATGGAAGGTCAGTGTGTCTTTGGGCTTATGCATGTCAAAAATGCATACTATGAAACAGTTAGGGGTAAGACAGAAACCGGTTATACCTAGCTCATTGGTTTTTACTTCCAAGTACCTGAATGTGCTCGTCATGTCATAAAGATATTAAATTCGGTAGGCTCAGGGTCGCCGCCAATTAAACGAAATCGGTTTTATAACAAAAAATTTGGTTTAGGTTATTTTCCAAACCTTTTTCTTGGGGAATTAAAAATTTTCAAAGTTAAAATTAAAAATTATTTTTACGGCTTGCCGACCACCTCGGGCCTGAAGATATTCGGAATATCGTTCAGGCTTGCTAAATACATTTTGGTTTTTTTACAATTTTACAGTTTTTTTTTTTTTTTTCTTACAGGGGTTTTTTTTATAAATAGTTTTTACTTCCGACCATTGTATGCGGTGTTGTTTGACCAAGGCGTTTCGGCAATCCCTGACTTCGACGTTTTACCTGGGTTTCCCTATGTTTTTTATGTTCTTTAACTTTAACTTCGAGTGGTCTTTTTGTTTTCCCCCATGTATACCAACCAATTTACAGAATTTGGTAAATACAGTCATTATTTAAAACATTGTTGTCTGGTCCCCAAATTTTTTAAAATAAGGGAAAACTTTTTAAAGTTTAAATTTTTTTGGGATTTAAATGCCCGTTTTAATATTTTATTAATTTATTTTGCGATTTTGAACTCTAAAAATATTCTTTCTAATTGTAAGACGAGACCAGACAGCAATGTTTCAAATAATGACTGTATCAACCAAATTCTCTGTGAATGTGGTAAGATATACATCGGAAAAACGAAAGACCCTCGAAGTTTAAGTTAAAGAACACGAAAAACATACGGAACGAGATGAAAGGTCAGTCAGGGATTCTAAACTTTTTTGGTCAAAACCCCCTCTGGTCAACAAAAACCTTTCATAAAAAAAACTCACTGGAAGAAAAGAAAATTTAAAGCTGTAATTGGGAAACAATAAAATTATTAAGCAAGCCTAGTATCCATATTTTCAATTCTGGCACCTTGATGGACCGTGAAAAAGTCGGTCCTTCGCTGAACCAGGATAGTGTATAAGACGTAGCTTTTAATAATGTTTTTAATATTATTTAAAAACGTTGGGAATCATCGGAAACCCCAAACGTTGTTAAAATTAACCCCAAAAAAAGACAATGGGTTCAAGATTCAAATCCAGCCGCCGTGCCGGTATTAATGAACAAAAATATAGGCGAACCTTTTTAAAAGCTTAAATTATTTTTCCTTTTCTGTAAAATTTCTTTAAACGTAATTTAGAATATTTTTAAGAGTTAAAAATTTTTTTTTGCTTTTTTGGATTAAAATACATTCATTAAATATATTCCAGTTTAACAGCTAAATATTCAACTGATGATTGCAAAAAAAAAAATAAAAGTTTATAAATAATTGTAATGCTAGCCTTTTTAAAATTGCAATATTTTACTTGGGATTAAGGTAACCAATTAATACAAGTAACAGATTAGACGCGAGTACTTTTGGATGAAAGAGGAATCCAAGCTTTTTAAAGCATTTGGGGCTATGGATGTAATTTGTTTGGGGCCATTAAAGTTAATCTCAAAAATAACGCCAAAATAATATGATTACTTCTTTTTCGATACCGAACAAAACCGTCTTGCAGCATAAACTGGACAAGATTTTTAAAGCCCCAATTCAAGATTAGTTTGGGGCTTATGAAAGTGATATTTTTCATTGACCTGCGCTTGTTTTCAAATCAGGGTATTCCGGATATGTTACCCTTGGATTTGCAAGATGAAATTACCAACCTTCAGGCATTTTTTTAACGATATTGTAAGTGACTAAAAATAAACACAAAATTATAGTCACAATTTAACAAACACTAATAACTAAAATAAGAAAGTTTTTATTAATCCAAAAACTTCTGAAACTACAACATAAAATCACACAAGGCAAAATAATCGAAATTAATACGGCGCAAACGACAACGAAACATGTAATTCGCTTAGAAGCGCCGCACCGTCGCACACGAAAGCGGAACTCCGGCTATGTTAAAAGTATAATGTGTTGCCTACCTACACACTGATTTATCAGTGTGTAGATAGGCAACACATTACAAAGTTTTGTGGAATTTTGTTACTGCACAGAATCATAGGGACCCACTCACGACAGCTATTTTCATAGTGCGCCGTACATTTTTTAATCGAATAGGCCATAGTATTGGGCTTCCATTACCCTTTAAACTTCCTTGGTTGTATCTCGCAAAAGGGGCGCGCGGCAATGTGACCTTAAATAGGATTTTTCATTTTATGGATTCTATGAAGTTTCATTTTATGATTTAATTTATTTACGAACTACTCTGTATAAATAACAAACACTTAATCCATACGCTTACAACTCTTATCTTGATTTTGATTTAAAATTAATCCCATTTATAAAGGCGTACCTCGAATCAAGCGAGCGCTGAACTCGCTATTCACATGCATTGTGGCCATGACACAGAAAATGGCGGTACTTTTGTTTTTTTTTATTTGCCAAATGTTAAAAATGCATTTATTGTCGGTTCTTGTGGGATGGTTTAATCTGATAGAAAAGAAAATCATGATTTTGTGGATCATTTCTGTTCTAATTTTAAAAAACAGGGTAATGGGTTTTAATAAGGATTACATTTGTTTAAAAAAATTAGTTAAGCTATTAAATTTAAAATAAGTATTTACCTTAGATGACCTCTAAACATACACCTAAGCCAATTCATAAAATTAAAAATAAAGCTACAATGAACCTAAATATGCCATATTAAAAGCAGTTTTTTATTATTATAAAAATATCCCCTTATAACTCTCGGACCTAGATATTTTTTCAGTATTTTTATTGTAATTAAATTGGCAACACTGCAAACAAATTTTAGCTTAGTTTAGTTTATATCGTCATCTATAAAAACTAACTAGCAAGATATTTTCCACTATATCTAGTAGTTCAATTTTCTTTTATGAATGTATTAAATAATTGTTTTCAAACAATTATTACTCTTTGCTATTGACACCAAGAGTTAAGAGTTAAGTGCTGGAGATGAAGGACGGTGGAGATGTTTTAATGTAATCAAAAAGGCCACACTTTAAACTAACTACATGTTTAAAATATCTGAAACTAGAGCCCAAAAAAAATAGATTTTCTAAAATCACAATATCGTGTCCGCAAAAAAATAATTTTTGAACAAAGATTTTTCGGCCTCTTATCACTAAATATTTTTTTTCTTTTTGATGAAAATTGCAAAATCTTTTTATAGCTGTTACAAAAAAGAATTTTACTAACTACCAATGCCAGAAACGAATTTGAAGATAGTTGTGAATATTTCCTGACAGTGATTGAGAAGATATTTGAATAGTTTATTGAAAGGTCCTAAATTCACTGTGATTAATTTTTTATTATTTCAATACATAATTTTTCTAGAGGACAGGTTACGTATTTTCTTGGTAAAATTCGTAGCAAAATAAAAGCTGCAAGTCTAGAATGAAACTCCTTTGGGTTTCTAAAGACAAGGGAATAGAGCAAGGGGGCAAAGGCCAATGAGAAAGCGAATGAACTAGCAGGAGTTGGTTTACGGCTCAGAGCCAATTCTCATACTATTAGAACAGGCGATGAAAACAACAATAAACAGATGGTATCAAAAACAACATCTAGATCTTTAGCATGTGTCATCTGGTAAAAAACCAGCAACGTCAACTTTTAAAAAACTAATAGCGGCTCTACACTCGCCCACGAAACGCACCTGCAAACTTTGGCCGAGATTCGCTTCTCTGCGCGAAGAAATATGGCCCTCTACACTTGCAATGTTCATGGTTTTGTAAATTGTTACCCTTTGTCGCGGGCACAAAAACCGACATCGATTAAGAAAAGCCGCAAAGCGCGAACGCGAAGCCATCCATACTTGCGATTTGCGACTTTTGCGGAATATCGCGCCGCGAATGTATATCCGTCCTAACAGCTGATGTTCTTCTAGGACGCACTCAGTTAAAACAAGTAGTAGAAGTTTTGACAGGCTACTGTCATCTAAGGAGAAACTTGCAAAAAATGGGCATACCTAACGATCCCACAACATACAGGCTGCGGGGGGGAGAAATGACATACACAACTATACTATACAGAGCGGAATTCCTCTTCCGCCTGAATATCTTTATAGGATTCCACTAGAGCTGATAAAGGGTAGCGGACCTCTATAACAAGAAAGGAGAGCACAATAAGCCAATAGGAAACAAATTTTGGCGACATACCGCATTGAAAATTGTTAGGACAGTTAACATACCGGTTAATTTTGGCGAGAAGCGGTAACGTAGGGAAAGGTGTTATGACGTCAGTATCTACGTCATTACTTTGTACCCAGTATCCACCGCTATCGTCACTAGTCGGGAGGAGCGTTTATAATGGTTATGTAATGTCTCAAATTAAAAAGATGAAGAATTCGCGGCTTTTCTATTGTTTTGGGTCTTGTGATGTTTTTTTGCTATGGTTTAACAACTATTTGGATTGCAGATTTTTCGATTTATTAATTTATTCCATTTATTCCCAAATGAATGAATTAGTGCAATTATATTTAAATCATAGAGAAAACGATTTACTTGTTACAGTTGACTTGGAAACAACTAATATCTTATTAAATGGAAAATTTGATTTATATCTTATCTTTTTGAGTTTTTTCTTAACTTCTCAAAAACTTAACATTTGGATTAAAATTTAAAAGTGTATTAAATACGATTAGTGTGTAAGTTGATACAAGTAATCCGTTTCGTTCGAGGATAGGCGGGTTAAACACAGAATGGTGGGGGAAAGAACTGCTATTAACCAGTAGTTAAAAACGGCATGTCGCGAAAGAATCCTTAGGCTGTAGTGTAAATATACGCACCAGACCAACCTCCCTTAAAGCAACCAACCAACCCAACTTCCAAATATAATTGTTAACTCCGTATTACTCTACCCTAAAATTAAAACCTCCAAATTACCTTGCAATTGGTAACTTGTAATATTGGACAGTATGTTTATTTCTTACATTATAATAAAGTAGTAATATTTGGGTTATACCGCACCATACAACTTTAAATGTCAGTAGGGCTGATTTTTAGGTAAAACCTAAGCCAATAAAATATAAGTAATAAAAGTCTTAAGATTTTTAATTTGACATGTCATAAATAAATTTTAATTAACTATTTGTTTTAAACGAGTGTAAACTGTCGATTAAATAGAACAGCATTGGGTACTATAAAATGCGTTAAATACATATGTGCTTGGTAGTATTAGTTGAAATTTAAAAAAATGCTTATTAATGGGTGCCTATTAGACTTTCTCTGACCTTTAAGTTTACTTAAAATAAGGTAAAGAACACCATAGCGTTAAATTTGGAAACCAATAAGTAAGGCAGCTATAATGAACACTATAATAATCTAAAGTATGACTCACGAGGCTTTTTATTATTGTCAGTAGCGGTTGTAGGATTTTCAATTTTTTGTCTAAAAAGTGAGAAATGGGACCCACACCAATTAGTCTGGGAGGCCACCAAAAAAACAAGCCAATAAGAGATACGCATAAAACTTTTTTTTCTATTAATTACTATGATCTATAGTCAATTCAAAGCCGCACTGCTGCCTCAGCTCAGCAGGTTCAATTTTTTTTCACCTTCAAAAAAATTGTAAAAAATCGTTTTTTTTAGCTTAACTTGAAAAATATTGATTTAAGGAAAAAAAGGTATATAATTAAAATTAATGGCCTAATAAAACTACGTAATTTTTTTAATATAAAATTTTTTGTAGCCCTTTTAGTTTTTAATAATTTACATTTAAAATAAAAACGCAAACATCTTAAAGACTAAAAGAGTTGCAAAAAAATGTATTAAACAAAAAATATGCTTTTTAGTAAGCTTTATGGTTATATGCAACCACATTTTTAATAAAATAAGTAATAAAGGAGATATAAGCATAAAAGTGATTTTGGCTATTAAAATTTTTATGCTTTTTGGTACAAGTAACTATACCAGCTCCGATTCATTTAAAAATTAATTTAAAATGATTTATTCATTGAATGACACAAACTAATACACATGTGCCTCGAGGCAATGGTGGCACGGATATTTTATTTAACTTTTTTGATCCAATAACTGTACCCATTACGATCCACTTGAATCTTAAACTAAAATAAAATTTAAACTTTATTTTATTTAAATAAAAAAATAATAAGTGCCTTCTCTATCCGGGTGTTATACACCTGGCGGGACGCGTAAAATTTCTCGATCTTCTATGCTACTATGTGTACAGCACATCGTTGAAATATTTCTATTATTGATTTAAATAATAATATTAATAATTTATAAAGACAGTTACTCGTTCAGAATGATTTTGTAAAAATTTTAATCATATTTTGATCATGAAAAAAAAATGTTTTTATAGTTTTTTTTCAGTTAAATTAATGTTTAAACTTTAGTTGGATTGTATTTTAAACTAATAGATAAATAGGTAAATACAAAAATTTAAATAGAAATGGCTTTAAGCCTAGAAGAAGTGGATAGCTTAATAAGAAAATGTTTAAAAGTTTAATGCTTAATAAACTATAAAAAAATTGATGTTAAAAATATAAGTACAATTTTCTCAAGATTATTCTAAACAAGTAACTGTCTTTATAAATTATTAATATTATTATTTAATCAATGAGAAATGTTAAGCGTCCTGCCAGGTATATAACACCCAGATATAAAGGCACTTATTATGATTTTTTTAAATAAAGTTTAAATTTTATTTAAGTTTAAGTTTCAAGTGGACCGGAATGGGTACAATTATTGGACCAAAAAAAATATCCGTGCCACCAGGTTATCCCCCATTTCCTCGAGGCACATGTGTATTAGTTTGTTTTATTTAATGAATAGAATATTTTAAATTAATTTTTAGATGGATCGGAGCTGGTATACTTACTTGTACCAAAAAAATATTGTTAGCGAAATTTTTAATGGCCAAAATTACTTTTTTGCTTATATCTCCTTTATTACTTATCTATTAAAAATGTGTATATTAGCTTTTTCATAGAGCTTACTAAAAACCATATTTTTTTATACATTTTTTGTTACTTTTTAAGTTTTTAAGATATTTGCATTTTTAGTTTAAATTAAAATTATTATTAATATCTCAAAAACTAAAAGGGCTACAAAAAATTTTAATAAAAAAAATAACGTACTTTTATTAGTCCATTAATTTTAATCATATATCTTTTTTTTTATTAACAGTTTTCGAGTTATACTAAAATAAAACGATTTTTAACGTTTTTTTAGGGTATTGATTGATTGATTGATAAACTAAATACACAAGTTGAGGTTTTGTCCGCCTCGACACTGCAGCCTACAGGGCTTGTTGTATCTCTTGTGTATTTGTTTCAGTTAAAAAGGTTTGACACCTTAGACAGGTGTAGTAGCCCTTTTACTGTTCTTTTCTGGTCTCCAGCCTCCTGGTGGTTAGTGTCCACCATGAGGTTTTGATTTGTTCTCCAGTATGTAAGTGCAGGGCACTCATATATGATGTGAGAGGCTGTCTTTTTTAGGGTAAAAAAATTAAATCCACTGACCAGCTTTGAATTGACTATAGTTCATAGTAATATAAAAAAAAGTGTTATGCGTATCTCTTATTGGCTTGGTTTTTTGCGGTGGCCTCCCGGACTAAATTATATACCAGATGCTGTATACATTTTGGTAATAAAATTTTTTATTTTGGTATTTGTGAACAATAGATTGATTTTTTTGGTAGCCCCTCCCATGAAAAAATCAGACTTTTAAAAGCAAATCCTCTAATTGTATTTTTTTTCCGTAAATTTTATAAAATTGTATCATCGAATCCTTAATTTGGCCAACATATCTATGTTTATTCAAAAACCATAGCCAGAAAAAAATGTAGACAATATTTTTCGCAAGTAATTAAAGTGACTTTGAGTTCCAAAAAATGAAATGAAATTTTTTGCAATTATTTTTATTTATAATTTAAGTACATAAAAAAATTAATGAATAAATGGCTGATAAAGGTTCTGTTTTGATGCATAATCCTTTTTTCATCAATACAGACAGGTGAGATATCTTTCCTTTTCTCTAAGTTCAATGAACGAAAAAAAAATGAGAAAGGGGTGGGATTTCATACCTGTTTACTCAGTATACCTTGCTCTGTAGGTGAAACCTAATCTTAAGACTAAATATGAAATGAAAAAAATGCTCATTTTAATGTCTGATGCGTAAATGTAAATGTAAATTCTGAAATACCCCTAAATATTATGGCCCTGTTTTAAAGCGTTTAGAGTAAAAATGTGCAGTTTTCAGAATTTTTTCCTAAAACCTACTTACATACCTTTCAAGTTTCTAACCCCTCGAGAAGTGCCAAATAATTTTAATAAAGGAATGATTCAGTCAGTCAGTCAATTAGTAGTAAAATAAAAAAAATTTAAAATTGAATATCTCAAAGATCACTTGACATAACTTTCCCATTTTTTTTTACAGAAAATAAGAGTACTTCTGTGAATTTGCTAATACCAAATGTATTAATTTTATGTGAAAGAAGACCTCAGTTACAGGGGAAAGAGGAAATAGGCTAAAATATTTGGTGTAAAATACACACATTTCTGCGGTAGGTTAGAATTTGGATTGGCGCACTACCGTGCGCCTGGATATTTGACAAAGGCAAGGTTTTAATTCTGACAGTTCATATTAGTCATGGGCATAAGTTACAGGAGGTTTTGGGGGTCAAATGTTAAAAATGCATACTAAAAGAACGGAAGACAAACGTCATTTTCGACAAATGTAACTTAAACAGATGTTATTTTTGACAAATATCGTTTTGACACATTACTTTTATATACCTACAATGTGTCCCAGAATATGAATGAAATCTCTTGGTATCTGATAGAAAACCTAAAAATATTATGACAAGTTTCCATAAACTTTTTTCCTACGACCCTCCCCTACGGAGATACAGATACATAACGACGCCCCTGGAAATTGTTTTCTTTTTTAATAACTTTTAAAATACTGGGCGAAATTTAATGTTTTTTTTTTAATGAAGGTTACTAGATAAGTCTTCTTAAAATGAACCTATTAAATCATATTAGGCTTATTTACTTTGCCAGAGACGGACTAGCTCTAAAACAATAATAGCAATTTTTTTAACACCCTGTATGATAAAGGCTTAAGAATATTATTTTTGAATAGCTCTTACCTTAAAAAAAAAAAAAGATATTTTTGATTGACATCGCTAAAATCAACTGTTTACGAGAAATAAAATATTATGATTGGTAAAGTTTTTTACATTATACACGGCGGTTAAAAAAAATAAAGTGATCAACTTTACTTAGAAATGATTGGGGATTTCAAAAATAATTTTTATTTTAAAAGAAATCAGTGGCTTACCATCAATGTCTGCAAAAATAGGCAGGTCAAATTCCGTACGAACGCACTGATGGAAATAAAAAAAATATGGTACACTAAAAATGCTTCTTGATACATAGTACATGTATGCCAAATTACATTAAAATATCTAAAGTGGTTTTACAGATATTATTAATGATTTTTTTTAAAATTTTACCACTCTGTATCTTAAAAATTTAGACGTTTAGGACATACGTTGACAGGGACATATGAAGTTTTTTTTGGACCCAAAAATTGCCTTCTTAAATATTGACATTCAATTAGAAACCACCCTGTATACTGTAAAAACTTTACCAATCATATTTTATTTCTCGTAAACAGTTGATTTTATCGATGTCAATCAAGAATACCTTTTTTTAGTTTAAGGTTATTAAAAAATAATATTGTTAAGCCTTTATTATGCAGGGTGCTAAAAAAATTGCTATTATTGTGTCAGAGCTAGTCCGTCCCTGGCAAACTTAATAAGTCAAATATGATTTAATGGGTTCATTTTAAGAAGACTTATTTAGTAACCTTTATTTTAAAAATATATTAAATTACGCCTAGTATTTTAAAAGTTATTTAAAAAAAGACGGTTTCCAGAAGCGTCCGTTATATACCCGTATCTCAGTAGGGGAGGGTCGTAGGAAAAAAGTTTATGAGAACTTGTTATAATATTGTTGAGTTTTTTTTATTAGAATCCGGTAGATTGTCACATATTCTGGGACAACCTGTATATTTTATTCTTTATGACATATACTACTTGGCCGATGTCATTTTTGAAAAAAAATATTTTAACAATTGTAAAATTTAACAAATGTGTTGCTGAGAAGTGTGTACTATTGTCATGTCAATTTTTTAGCGACCTGGTACTTATTTTTTTTGGTACTTACGACAGTAATGATTAGGAAAACTTACCAGTTTTATAGCATTTTTTAGGTAGTTTCATGGTAATATAGGTTTTTTTCGCGGTAGTCTTAGTCAACGCACTATTTCTTTGACTTGCATTGGCTTTTAAATACCACTTTAATCCTGCCATTTTTCTGGATTATTAATTGAAAAAGAAACGCAAAATTCCTGACATTAAACACAACAAAGATCGGATTGTCTAAGATTTTCTTGAATAAGATAAGCAGATATATATAATCACTTGAATTGCTAATACAGGCATACTTTATAGAGAATTTTAAGGTCAAATCTAAAGAACATTTAGGTTTTTTTATCATTTCACAAGAGCCGAACCCTACAAAATACATTAATATACGTAGCGTTGCAATAAAACTGTGTTTTTTTTTTGGTAAATAATGAAAAAAATATTTTTAAACTAATATACAAAATACTTTTGTGGCTTTTCTGAAAAATTTATGTTATAGGTAATAAATTTATTATTACACCTTATGGGTCGGGCGAAAGGACGCGGAGACGTTGGGCAGAGACTAACAAACTCCCACTACCACAATTTTCGTATAGCCGCATTAAAAATAATATTTTATTTAGGTTCTTCCAAATTCGGTGTACCATGCGATGTTGTTTCCGATTGCAAGCCTACCGGAGATAACGTTTTTCGGTAACTATTTTTCACTTGAATGACATAAATTATACACCATTTTAAAGGTAAGGAAATAATATATGCCTCTGCTGTAACGGATTTTTAAAATATGAGTCGAGTTAAGAAAAAATAGTATCTAAACATAACTGACTCTCACTCAGGGAAATATTAAAAACTAAATCCAAATTTAAAAAAACTGTTACAGCAAAAGCCTAGATTAAAGTGTTTGCTTTTATATAGTTTTTGAAAATTATCGATAATTTATACCGTTTTTGAGAAAAAGATTATACCCCGAACCCCAAATTGGATCCAATTTTTGCGGCGCAAATGGACTCTTAAAGAAAAAAATTCTTGTTAGCAAAGGTAAAAAAAAATATGTATAAACATCCATGGATCTGGACCAAAGTGGTTCTTTATTGCATGTTTGGCGAGTAATCCAAAAAATATTTTGTAATAAGATATAAAATACATTTTTAGTTTATTATTTTATCTCTAAAAATAATAATGATTAACACTTTATACGATTACCGGCTTTTCTAATAGTTCATTAATTGTAATAAATCTTGTAAATATACATATAATCTGGTTTAAAAAACAATTTAGCTCTTGAGCTGGTAATGATATTTAGGTCACCATAATAAAGAAATGCTTGCCTTGAACATTATAAAATATTTGATCTTGAGATAACTCTGTATAAATATGGATAAGATGCGCTTTTACAGTCTTGGAAAATAAATACAAATATAAATACTATTAACATAACAAAATAACTTTAAATACCCAGAATGACTTTTCATCTAAATATTTAAAAAATATTGCAATTTAAATATTTTCTTATTCTTTAATATTCTATACATAGAAGAAAAAAATCACTTTTTAGATTTTTATTTTTAAGACTACGTGTCTGTCGTCTATAATGGTTTTTAAAGTTCTTCTTCCTCCCTTAACTTTTGAACGGGACAAAGTATCGAGGTCTGGTAAAATTTAGGTAAAACGGTATCACCTAAATTACTTTTTGGCATAAAAATTACTGTGCCCACGTGACCTAGTGCCTGGAGGGCACTATTAGCTTTTTTAAAACGGAGAGGCGTCTATAAAATACCTCGTTTTGAAGGCTTTTTGATTCTTTACCCAACACAGCTTTGTTTCTGAAAATTAGCCCAGCCGTTGCAAACCTACAAGCATTTTAAATGTAGCTTAAATATTTTACAAGCAAATGATCAAAAATAACTATTCATTGCAACAAAACTTTATTGACTTTGTAACTATTTTAACAATTGCTTAAAATGTTTACTGTTCACTTTTTGACAAAAAAAAGTCTAATTTGAAATTCATTTTTAACATTATTAATTTCGTAATTAAAGTACCCTCATAAAAAAGTCAAGGGGTGTGATAAGGGGTGACCTAGATGGCCATTATAAGGAGCCACGTCTGCATATCCAACGTCCCGGATAATTTTTTAAAGTCATTTTTGGATAGGCCTATAGTAGAGGAGGTGGAGTCATGTTAAATTTATTTCCTGGACAACTTCTAAAATGGGGTGAATATGATTTTGAATTAGATCTAAATACCGTTGCCCGGTTAAATTTTAATCCATAAATATTTAACCTATGAGATGATTACCCAAAATATCCGCCCATACGTTAACCTTTTTTGGAGTTTGAGTAGGACCCTCTTGAATCACGTGAGGATTTCTGTCTGACCAATAACGCACATTTTGCCTATTCACTGTTTCATTAAAAAAAACGTACTTTTATCACTGAAACAAATGGAGTTAACGTAAACTGGATTCTGGTTTACGCGTTTAGACATGACCTCACAAAACTGCAGTTTTCTGTCAGGGTCGTCTTCCGTTATTTGGTGCAACATTAATAATTTTAATGGGTGAAATTTGTATTTTTTTATATATTTTCTCACAGTGGCCTTAAATACCTTCTGATCTGAATATTCAGAAGATGGTAATACCCCACTGCACCTGGACCTCAGTAGGTCCTTTGTGCTTCTTCTTGTAGGCGGGAGATTTACTGCGTCGTCCAACCTATTGATATGAAATAGTTGACGACATATTTATGTGAAATCTCCCTAATTTCGGCCAGTAATGGCCAGTTCGTGCCCATCATGTAGTTCCGTTCAAATGTGATGGCGGGACAATCGCAAAGAATGTGTTCCACGGTCTCATTTTCTTGTTCACAGCCTCTACATAATTCTGTGTCCGTTAGACCCATTTTAAATAGGTGTCCGCAGTGGCCAGTTAGAACGCCCGTTAGTATTCGGAGGTTCCTTCTGGATATCATAAGGTTTTTTTTCGCTCTTGACTTGTCTGGATAGCTCAGCATTATTTTTGCGAAGTTGCAGTTCGTAGTATCATCCCATTTTCCTTTAAACAGTCGATGGGAGTATTCTTTAATGATGTCTTTAATCGCTGTTGTTGTCAATCCAGTGGTGGGGAAGGGACCAACTGGATTCCGTCCCGCAGCCGCCCTGGCCAGCGAGTCAGCGGTACCTTACAATCCGCGGCTACCGTTTTCGTTGCTTGTTGCGGATTATTAACAACTGATTCCAGAATTTTTATTTGCTTTTCTTCTGAAGTAGAATTTCTTCCAAATCCCTATTCCCTCTTTACGCAACCAGTCCTTAAAAATTTACTGACCAATTTCCATAAGAAAGAGTTCAGGTTCGGTTGCAACTAATTATTTATTATTTATTTGTAAAATATTGGAATTAAATTTGAAACGGTGGAAAGTTTGAAATAACTTGTCCGATTTTCATCTGAAAAAAAATGAATAGAGCCCTTTTTTTCACTAGGTCACGTGACTACAGTAATTTTAAGCCAAAAAGTAGTTTCAGTATTACCCTTTTACCTAAATTTTGCTCGACCTCGATATCTTTTCCCGTTAAAAAGTTAACCTCTTGGCTTTTTAATCAGATAAATTCTACGTATTATGCTTAGAGTCTTTACAAAATATTTGTTGGTTTGGTCCTCATAAAAAATGCGTTGCGCAACGGAAAAATGGCATGCTTGCTATATTATTTTGATAACTACCAAATAAAAACAATTGCAGTAACTAGGATATTATGCACGCCTTTGAAATTGCCTCCAGAGCCTTCGGTTGGTTATAAGGATTAAACTCCGGGTCATTTTTAAAAACCGCTCGCATCCAACACTAGTTACAAATTATTAAAAATAATAATAAAAAATCTTATTAAAACTATTACCGGCTCTTTGAGTTTAATTATACAAAGCCATGAAATAAAATTTCATTCACCTTGTTCTAGCGTATAATACGGTGCCTTGGTGTCTAGCGAGTGTCGCCGGACCGGTCAGATCTGAACCCATTCGATTTAATTATTTAAATCCGATAAACTCGCCGGTGGTCAAATACAAAATGTGTGCCACGTTAAGAATTGCGCAACGAAACGCACTCTGAGCGCCACATGGGGCCTTTGGTTTTTAAATGCTGCGGATATAACTGTTAATAATTTACAGTGGTATCGGCGATATAATCTAGTCTTGTACAGTAATAAAAACACACCGTAAGTTGCAGCAATAATCTATCAATTTAAATTAAATGCTGATTTTAAGAAGTGCTTCGTTGATAAAGAAAGAATGATTCAGCTTTTTTCAATGAAATTTAGCTGATTCATGAAATCGGTAAAGAATACGTATATTTTTGCTGTCTCTTGGCTCTTATTTACTTATCTTTAAAGCAATGCCTAAGTAAGAATTACTAGCTGTAAACACATTATATCCATAGCCACAGCAGCTTTAAATGTAAAAAGCTCAGATTTCTCTTTTCAGATAAATAGTTATTTTCCTAATAAGTGCGCAAAGTGATACTTTTCCGCACGCCAAAGCAGTTAGACGAACGACGCGAAGCGGAGTTCGGATAAGCTTTAAGTGCGGAAATGTCACTTTGCGCAAGTATTAGAACACTACTTTTTCTACTTGCGAATACTTTTTCTACGAGCGTTTTATTAAAGAATATGATTATTAGAAATATACGAATATTTCAGTAAAAATTGAAAATCCAAAGTAAATAATTAAATTTTTATTTTAACTGATTATACAAAAAAAACTATTATTAATTATTATTAACAATATTAATGTTAAAAGTACAATTAGTTGCATGTTAAAGGTTTATGGCCGATTTCAAATAATTTCTTATAAACGTTGATGATGGTTCGCTGCTCGATGTTAAGACGAAATCTTGTGTTTTAGCTGATTGAACAGCGTCTGTGGAACAGGACATTTCATCTGGCTTCTTGAGAGTTTTTGGCTTGTTGCAGTTTATTTTTTTTTTACTTAACCCCTTTTTGTAGCCTGTTGATTCTTCAATGTATCCCTCGGCTACCGTTGTCGATTTCCAACCGCCTAACCGCTTTATATCTATGAGTCCTTTTCCGGAATTTGCAAGTAACGTTGCAGAAGATCGCCGGAAGCTGTGGCCGGTATATAGCTCTGATTCGGCAACTTTAAAAATGCTGCTATCTCAGAAGGCAACTTCCCAAATGTATTGATCCCAACGCATTGTTGTGTGCAAATTCCTCTTTTGAAATATACGAAAAACCGTTGATGTGTTGTCGGTGGCCGTAATGCTGTATACTTCCGATATAAGAACAAATACTTTTCGTAGTTGATCTCTTCAGACAGGACGAAAGTACGTGAGGTATAGTTTTTTTCGCCTGGAATCTTCACAACAATTAGGTTGCCTTTGTCCTCGATGTCGGATGTTTTCATTTTTGCGAGTTCTTCTCGTCTGCAGGCGCCAGCAAGTCCGAAAATGGTCGCAATTTTTATCAAAAAATATATTTTATCAGGTGCTTCATTAATAAATGTTAATATTTCTTCTTTTGAAAAAATCCTTGACTTTTTTGGCCGAGGGCCTACATTTTGTTTCTTAATGAATGCTGCTACAACATATAAAACTTGCCGATATCTACATTTTTCTTGATCTTTAAAACACTTTTTAGCATGGAGTATTTTGACCATAAAGTATTTGGATTAAATTCCTTGCTTAATTTGAGAAAATAGGCTGAAAGAACCTCCTCTTTCAAAGTTCTAACGCCCTTTTCTTCACACCATGTTTCAAATGAATTATACTGTTTCTCGTACTTTTCTTTTGATTTTGCCGCAGGAGCTTAAGATTGGCCAAACTTGCGGCTTTTAAAACATCGTCTGGAATTCTTCCTCCTTTCTTAGAAACTTATTTTAACTTTTTACCGAATTTTCTGATGCTTTCTGACATTAGAAAATGTTTGTACTTGGTTGCGCAGCAACAAGAAAAATTCTTTGATTTTTTATTGTTTAGCATGGTGTCTATAGAAATACATGGTGCATGGAAAAATATTAAAATGATAATAAAGAAAATTGATATGTGATGTTTACTAAGCGCCAAATGTATCTAAAATTCAATAAAGCACAATAAAAGAATATGTAGATCCCTTTTTTTAAATTTTATTTCATCCAGAAGTTATTAATACATTAAAAAATCGACCACAAATACGAAAATGCGTGCGCAAAGAGTTTCCGTGCGCAAAGTTAAACTATTGCCCACTTATTTGCGTGCGCAAAGTAAGTACTTTGCGCAAGCAAGTAGAAAAAAGTATTTCTCTTCTTCTAATCTGTATACTCTGTAAGTATTCTAAATCTAAATTAGACCCTCTCTGGAATATTGTTCTCATGTCTGGGGAATGGCTTTTCACACAACTCTTAACATTTCCAAGTTTATTTAAAGACTATATCACTCTGACAGAAATAAAACTTCTCCTTAAGCAGCTTTCATAGATATAGAACAATACGAAGGGCCACTCTTAAGCATCCCTTTACAGTCCATCTGGAGAGGAATCGAGCCTTTCTATGATTAAGTCTCGTGGTAATAGGCTACTTCTAGACATCCACGGTACTACGAAGACTTTAAGACTTCGTGAACAACTCTCAATTTAATAAAAAAATAATATCTTTACAGCCCAATTAGAGTGGATATAAAAGACTTTATGCGAGACACTAGGGGACCCAAAGTAATTATAACAAGGTATTTTTGAGAATTAATGTTTATTAAGGCTATAAATAACTAAAACTAAAAAAACTAATATAAAATATAATAAATAGATATAAGGATATGAGATGTATTTTGTATTTTTTTGTAGAGAATATTTTTATTAGCGTAGGAGTTTTGGAATTTTTTTTCTAAACTTAACTCCACAGACTTGACTATTGTTAATTAAGTATAAAAGTAAACTTTTAAGGTTAAGAATTTACTGCGCACTTAGCCAGCGCTGGTCATTGTACACAGATCCATTAAGAAGGAGAGCCACTAGGGTATCAGTTCCTTGTCCACTACGATATTATGCGCCGAATACAGCATTTTTCGTAAGTCCGGTTCTAACAAGTTCAGTGATCCTGATGCAATCCTGTAGGTTTCAAAAATGACCTCCCTTGTACTCTCTTAACCCCTACAATCTGAATAGATGCCTCTTAGTATATCAGCGTCCAGATACCAAGTTTGTATCAGCTCTCTGTTGAGTCGTTCACAATTCACAGACTCAATAAGTTGACCGCAAGGTCTTGTTGAGGCCCTTTAAGCATTGTCGGTATGCATTATCGTTGTTTCCGATAAGCATAGTTCTTTAAACTTTCTCTCAGTCCAATCTTTGGCCCACCGCCTAAGAAAGCTTGGGTTACTGCCAGCTGCTTCCACCAGTTAATCTGCAGCCTTATTGCCTTTACTACCAGCATGTCCTGGATTCCATACCAAAGTGGACTCTGCTAGTATGTTGGAAGTTTGTATACAGTTATTAACTAGTTTAGGCTCATTTGTCACCCTACATAGTAATGGTCTAAGAGTTAGGGCCGAAAAATCATCGTCATTAATAATATGGAGTTTCTTCCGTAAAACATGTTCATTTAGTATTGTTAATTATGTTCCCGTGCAGGCTGACAACCTATTGGATACAAGGGGTAGCAATAAGGGGTGAAAGTGCATCATTTTTGGGAAAAAAATCGTAATCGATAATATATCAGCCATTTTGGCCACTTAAAGTTGAACCCCTAAGGTGTTTATATATAAAGAGGCTGACATTAAGGTGGATACCGAGGACAGTAAAAAGGGGTCAAATTATCCCGAGTGCTTACTTTGTAAAGGGTGTTTTTTAATTGAATGTCAAAATTTAAGAAAGGAATTTTTGGGTAAATTTTAGAAAGAAAACTTCATATGAACGTATGTCCTAAGTTTTAAAATACGGGGTGGTAAAATTTTCAAAAATAAATAATTTATTATTAATATCAGTAATACCACTTTAGATATTTTAATAAAATTTGGCATACATGTACTTTGTATCAAGAGGCATTTTTAAGTGTACTACATTCATTTTATTTCCACCAGTGGCGTTCGTACTGGATTTGACCTGCCTATTTTGGCAGATATTGATGATACGTCACTGATTTCTCTTAAAATAAAAAATATTTTTTACATCCCCAATCATTAATAAGCAAAGTTGATCATTTGATTTTTTTTAATCCGCACGGTTTTCGCTTAAAAAAATGAAAATAATTTCTTAGCATGATCATCGGTAAACAATACCACCATGCAGAGAAATATCTAGATTTGATTTTTCTAGGTAAAAACCGTGCGTCGGACTAAAACAATCAAGAGATCAAATCTGCTCATCTTTTTTTTAGTCCGACACACGGTTTTCCTGTAGACAAATTAAATCTAGATATTTCTCTACATGGTGATATTGTTTAACGATATTTTTATAATCATGCAGAGAAATGGTTTAATTTTTTTAAACCAAAACCCGTGCATCGGATTAAAAAAAAACCTGTAATCAAGTTTGCTTATTAATGATTGAGGATGTAAAAAATATTTTTTATTTTAAGAGAAATCAGTGACGTACCATTATTATCTGCCAAAATAGGCAGGTCAAATTCCGTACGAACGCCACTGGTGGAAATAAAAAAAATGTAGTACACCTTAAAATTCCTCTTGATATATAGTACATTTATGATAAATTTACTTGAAATTATATCTAAAGTGGTATTACTGATATTAATAATTAATGATTTATTTTTGAAAATTTTACCACCCTGTATCTCAAAACTTAGGACGTTTAGGACATATGTTCATATGAAGTTTTTTTCCTAAAGTGGACAAAAAATTCCCCTCTTAAATATGGACATTCAATTAAAAAAAAACCTGTATAAAGTAAGCGCTCGGGATTTTTTGACCCTGTTTTACTGCCCATGGTATCCATCTAACTGTCAGCCCTTTTGGATTTAAATACCTTAGCGGTTCAACTTTAAGTGGCCAAAATGGCTAACGATTATCGATGACGATTTTTACCCCTTATTGCTACCCCCTGTATCCAATAGATTGTCAGCCTGCGCGGGAACATAATTAACAATACTAAATGAACATGTTTTGGAGAAACTCCATATTTCGGGTGAACGATAGGAAAAATTAA
>JAHBCN010016399.1:0-19571 GCA_019359885.1 Listronotus oregonensis
GTTAACAAATTTCTCAAACTGTTTCAGTCTTATAGTAATCTTGTAATCTAAGTCCTAAGTCATAACCTGATATCTGATCATCGGGGCACGTCATCATCATCATCGATGATTGTTATTAATACCCAAAATTTTCTAGTCTTGGGTAGTTCGCGAACGACCTAGGGGGAAAAGAACCGCGAATAGTTCGCTGAGGCCCCCACTTTAGTTCATTTACCTAACTCAAACCTCCATCAAGACGACCCCCTAAGAGCTTTTACAAAATCCCATTTACAGCACTACATGCATGTTTTTAGTAATGATGAAGCTTTAATTCCGTAGTTAAATAGGGCCCCAATATGACTTAGACCCATATTGAGGCTACCAAAAAAATTTAAAAAAAAAAAAAACTTTTTATTTCGAACCCCCCTAATGCTTCGCATTAAGTCGGGAAAAAAACTAGCGAACTAAAAGCACGAACTAGTTTGCAATATTTTGAACAAATTGAGCCTCCTTAGACGAACGATTACGCAAAAAGGGGCCCTGAAATAGTCTGGGGTTCTAGGCCAATAGCTCCTCGAATTGTTTTTTTATTTCGGGATTCACCGGCACAGCCTCACGGGGCGGGGAAAAGTTGTTCGGAACAGCTGATCGTGACAGTTTGTACAGAGTGGGCTTTAAATAAGGTATCTATTATTTAGTAAAAGTAGAATAATAGATCATTCAATTAATATTATGTTTGAGAAAAAATGATATAAGCAAAGTTTTTTTCTTAGTTTCATTTGTTTAAAACATAAAATAAAAAAAAAACATGTTTAAAACAAAGTAAAAACGTTTAAAACAAAAAAAAAACATGTGCTTTGTATAAAATTAAAAAATACATGTGTTTTTTCAACCCTGTAAAAAAAACCCATTTTTTATCTTTCAAAATGGCTGATCAGTTTAAAAAAAGCTTTTTTTTGGGGTATAAAAAGGTGTAGAGGGTTTTTAAGGGTTTTTCATATCGCATCTGGGGATTTTTTAACATTCCGACAGAAATTGAATTTTTCAAAAAAAATTTAAAAGCATTCGTAGGCTTTTTTAAAAAAAATAGCTAAATAACAAACAATAGGAAAAAAGTATCTCGATATCTAGTTTTTACCTAAAATTTAGGGCCCAAAAAAAAATTCGAATCACAAAAAATATAAAAAAAGGCAAGAAATTTTATAAAATATAAATTATGTATTTTTACAGAGCCATTTTTTTAGGTTTTATAATCTTCTCGCCCAAATGCAATACTTTACCGAGTTATAATCAATAAATCGAATTTTTAGGATTTTTTGTAATGTATACCCCTGGAACACGATTTGATTATACCTCATAAAGTATTGCATTTAGGCGAAAAGGTTATATAACTCAAATCAAAGGTTTTGTAAAAATACATAATTTATGTCATATAAAATTTCTTGTGGCTTTTATAGTTTTTGGGATATTGACGTATAAAATTTTCTTTGACCTAAATTTAAGGAACAAGATATAAAGATACTGTTTTTGCGAGCTTATGTAGGCATCATTAAGCTACTTTTTCATTTAAAAAAATCATTTCAATGCATTTAATTTTTTTTAAGAAGTTTATTTTTGCAATGTTAAAAAAAACCCTCTAACGAAACTAAAAAAAAACTTTAAATATTATAAAATTCATAGCCCAAGAATAGCTCTTTTAACTAGCCTAAGCTGTTCAAATAGCCTAGGCGTTTTGAAGATACGGGGGTGTTTTTTACTAAAACTTTTAAATACCCTTCACCACTTTATTTTTTGAATACAGCAAAAAAAGGGTTTAAATTATTCTCCACTTTAAAGGCCAGGTACTTTTGTTTTGTTAATATAGCAAAATTCACAAAAACATCACTTTTTTGGAATTAAGATTGCTGTTACGCCCCCTTGCGGCCATTTCAGAAACTTGAAAATAATTTTTAGATATTTCCCTTGACCACTTTTAATAAAAATATTTTTCCCAAAGCTGTGATAAACATTTTCTGAGATACAGCTGGCGTCCCTGACACCCGGCTTTCTAAATATATCTTACCTTTGAACTGAATCCCCCGGGGGTTGTCAACTAATGTATTTTACAGTTCAAAATACCAAAAATTTATGAATACAGTCAATACAGTCGTGTTACCTGTGAGTGGCGGTAGATGTACATATTAAATTTAACTTATTAGTCTAAGATCCTACTGCTCAATTCTGCAGGTATCTGTTTTTTTGATACAACCAATTTTAAATGAATGTTAAGGAAGTATACAATGGATTGGGAAAAGGTTGCCTATAAAACATTAGCCGCAATTATCTGTAATTAACTATAGTATGATTAATTCGCTAACATAAATTTCAACTATATTTTTTTTTTTTTAATGAATTTCATGAATTTGAAAATAAAAAAATGGTTGCCAGCTCTCAGTCAGCCGCAGCGTTAGGGTTGCCAGCTGTAAACAGGTATATCAGTATTAATTGTTTACACTTACCTGTTTTTTTTTTTAATTTTTAATGCGAAATTAAAATTTTATATATACTAAATACAAAAATCAATGGTCGCCAGTTGGAAAATGGCCACAAACAGTGGTTGCCATGATTTCAATGAACGATTCTCGCTCCAGGTAAGGGGAACGCAAGAGAGAAGATGCACGAAATTTTAAAAAGCTGTAAACAAGGAAAAAACATGGCAGCTGTGACCTATACCAAAACGACAGTTTACGGTAGTGATAGGCAAATCGATATTTTTAAGAATCGAATTATTGAATTATGAAATAATAATCGGATTAATTGATAATTTGAATTATATAATTATTTCAATAATCGGATTAATTGATAATTGAATTATATATTATTTTTTTTTAATCGTTTGAATTTTAAATTCTTGATTTCTGAATGAATATGTAACTCGATTCCGATAAATTAAACACAAACACTAAATATTATATATTTGTCAAACCCGGGATCCCCTTAATAATTCGTCAACGGGGATCCTGGATTTTTTTGACACAATAAATTTTCCATTTGCCAAAATTTTTTTAAGGTAATTTTTTACTTACCGGGCCCACGCCCGATTTTATTGAAATTTTTTATACCGGGGATTTTTGGGGGCTGATGAATATAAATTTTTTCATATTTTTGCACTGAACCCAACCAGCAAAACTCCTAAAATTCTCCTTTAACGTTCCAAAAAGGAAGATTTTATCGAAAAACTTATTATTTTATAAGATTAATTTAATTTTACCTCATAACAAATATTTTAAAGCACAACAAGCACTTCCCAAAAAATATTATTTTTACTTTTATAAATGTCAACAAAATTGTCTAGAGATTTTAGACTGTTTTATGTTGGTACCAGGGACCCGCGAAACAATTGAAGGGCCCACCATATAAATTGAATTATTTTTATTTTTCGCGATTTAAATTTAAAAATTGGGGGCATTCAATTGTTTCAAGGATTCCTGGTGTACCAACATAAAATTGTGAAATTTCCTAGACAATTTTGTTGACATTTATAAAAGAAAAATATTATTTTTTGGGAAGCAATTGTGCTTTTTTTAGTAAAAATAATTGTTAAATTAAAGTAAAATTAAATTATCCAAAAAAAATAATAAATATATTACCATAAAATTTTTCCATTTTGGGTGTAATCAGTTTTTAAAAAGGAGGAATTTTGGAGTTTTGCAGATGTAGGTTAGGGGGGTTTGGGGGGGCGTTATAACTCAAAACAGCAGAGGCCGACAAAATATGACTTCAAATTTGAATAACCGGGGCCCGGTAAGTAAAAATTACCTTTTATAATTGTTGTCCTCCCCATTTAATTTAGTAATTATCGCAAATTAAATATAATAATATTAATAAGGCTTATAATAAAAAAAGTAGATCTTTAAACCAATAAAAACAGAAATATTACTATCCATTAACATTGAATGAATAAATGAAAAAAATCGATTTTTCTTTAAAGATTCTTTTAGACAACTTTACAAGTAAAAATACAAGTAAAAGAAAATATAGGTTTTTCTCACTCAAAAAAATCGTCATGCTCTAAATTTATGTTTTATTAAAAATAAGTAAAGAAGTACTAGAACTACATCGACACTACATTATACTTGATTACAGCCCAAACAATGCGTGCATCTTTTTTGCGCTTCCACTTACCGGGGGCGAAACGTTCATTGAAATCATGGCAACCTCTGTTTGCGGCCTTTTCCAACGGCAACCATTGATTTTTGTAATTAGTATATATAAAATTTAATTTTGTATTAAAAATTTAAAAAAACAGGTAAGTGAAAAATTAACACTGATATACCTGTTTACAGCTGGAACCCTAACGCTGCGGCTGATGAGAGTCAACCTTTTTTTTTTTTTTGGACATTATTATTTTTTAAATATGGAAATTCATTAAAAAAACTTATAGTTGAAGGTATGTTAGCTAAAAATTATACTAAAATTAATTACAGATAATTCGGGTAATTTTTTATAGGCAACCCATCCCTAACCAGCATATTTTATCATTCACTTAAAATTTTTATCAAAAAATAGATACCTGAAATCAGCGGATCCATATTTTTATTTTTTTGTTTTTATATTTTTGTATCCAAGAGAACTAAAAACCTAAAAAGAAATTAAATTTTTAATCCAGTTTTAACCCTTATAATCGACACTTTTTTGACTTTTATAAATTTTGGTTAGCAATTCCTTTAAAAAACAAATGGTCGCAGCTAGGGGGAAACCCAAGTGAAGAAGTGAAGAACATGCTTAGAACACGATAAGCTAGTTGAAGAAATCTTCCAACATGAAGACAAAGACAAAATGGATTTATTTCACATGACGAATTTTCTGGCCCTAAACATGACGAACTTTAATTAAAAAATGTTTGGATTAAGTGTTGTTTAAGAATTTGTAAAAGCTTAGTTTATTATTCATTACCAGAAAAGATAAATAAATATTTTTACAACAAAAATTTAAAACCTGCTATACTTTCTTAGTAGATATTGTTGTCAGTAATAAAAGAACAAAAATAACAACTAACTAAGCTGGAAAATAGAAATACCTTTTAAAATAAAATTGGAAAAAAAAAAATTTATTATATTTAAAACGATGAACATTTAGGTTTTAGTCAATAAACTTTTTAATCTTTATGAACTTTAATTTTACTTTAAATTAATTATTATCTTGTTATAAAAATTTTTTTTTGTAACCCCAAACAATTTTTGATACCCGTTTAGGTAATAGTAAAATAGGGAAGATGGTAATGTGTCATTGTTAGATAATTTTAAGTGCGTACTTAAAGGTTTTTGTAGTTTTTACATTTGTGTTTTTACTTTTAAAATAAAACTTACATTCCATTTATCTGTTTAATATGTACTTATATTTTAAAATCCATTTCGCCAGTTGCTTTTACTTTAATATTTGTTTAATTGAAAAAATTATATAGTTTTATTAAAAAGTTAATAAAAGATTTTTTACAAAAGTAGGGTATTTTTCTAAGATTCATTTTTAAAAATATTTTGACAAGATATTTTTAACTTGGATTAGATTAACAATAGTAATAACAAAAAATATTATTTAAATTTTTAAAAGTGATTATTTCCCAAAATGGATTTTTCCCATTGCAGGGTAAAAAGTATAGACAAAATATGTTTTATTTTATAAATTAAGTATTTTTGAACTATTTAAAAATAATTAAACCTAAGGCCAATAAAAAAAAAAAAACACTACATACTTTATTTTTCTTTTTTTATTTTCTATTCAATATAGGTGATTTAGTAAAAATTTAAGATTGAATAGTCAAATTCAAAAATTTTAACTTTATTTTTACTAAAGACAAGATGTACGAAAAAAAATAGTGTGTAGGACTAACTTGCTGCCAAATGTTTTTTTAGAAATTTAAAAAAAATGTAGGAGAAAATGTTCAGGCAAACTTTACCAATAAAATCATAATCAATTTGAGTAAAAAAATGTTAGAGTGAAAGGTTATTCTGGAGTCGGACGGTTTATGGATCATTTAGTCGGCCTGATATGAATTGACGATAAAATTCTTTTAGAATCGGTAAACGGGCAAAGTCAATGACGAGCTATGAGGGGGGGGGTGAGGGTGAGTTCTGGTTTGGAAATAACAGGATAAGCCTAATTACTGGATAAGGGATGTAGGTTTAACAATAGTTGTAAAATGTTTCCGTAAGGATTAACAAAAATCTGTCAAATGCATCTCCCCGATATATAATTTATAATAAGTATAATTTATAATAAGTATTGAGTATATATTTAAATATACGCTATCGTATGCTTATCGTGAGAATTGCAAATTAGTAATAATTAATATTTCGTCTGAAATAAATAAGACCTCTCCTTGTTATACGATAAGTT
The DNA here is from genome assembly GCA_019359885.1 of Listronotus oregonensis. NCBI lineage: Eukaryota > Metazoa > Arthropoda > Insecta > Coleoptera > Curculionidae > Listronotus > Listronotus oregonensis. The sequence goes on from JAHBCN010016399.1 coordinate 6,355, forward strand.
AGAGACTAGTTAAGGGCTTTGGAGACACCGGTATAAGTCGGACAAATACGGGCTATGTTGTTTCATTTAGTTGAATCCTGCCTACCTTCAGATTTATTAAATTTGGCAACGATTACCGGAAAGTATCGAGTCACAAGCTTCGAACAACACAGCTGGTATTTTTATGAAAATAGGCCCGTTTAATGTTGTTTTTGAAATAGGAGGCCGACAATGAGCAGCACATTTCGGCGGTCGAGGGTTTCGATTTACATGGTGATAAAACTGGGGATTGCAAACGTACTGGCCCGAGAATGAAGAAAATGAACATGAATCAAGTTTCCCTTCCGCAATGGGTTTGATGAATACCCCCTTTTTAAAAATAAATGTGTTTTTTGCCAAATAACGAGAGCAGCCAATATTTTAAAGCTCAGAAATTGTTATGAACAAAGAAAAAATATTTTAACAGGGAAAGGTATGTTTTCGCGGTCTTAAAATTACACCAATCTCGAAAATGTCACAGTCAGTTGAGTTGTTTGATTTGTCACAAATCACAAAACTTTAATGTGCAAAACTTCCAAGAAGAAGTGAAAAAGAAAGAGGAAAGGAAAGAAAGATGGATGTTGTACCAAAAATTATGTACAAACTAATGTTAATCCAACGTAACATCCATCAAATAAAAAAATAAATTTAAAGGAAATTAAAAATATAAATGTAAATAATGTATCTAACAAAAATCAGCAAATAAAGGGCTTAACTATTAATTTTATTTTGGGGACATAAAAAAATTACAAATGTTGTTAGCTAAAGGTATTTTTCTTTAAAAAAGAATTTATAGAAAAAAACAGAAACTTGCAAAGCTACTTTTACATAGTTATGATTTTAAATCCTTTATTATAAAACTTAAATGACAATCACAAAGTCGATTTTTAACCAAACCTCAAAAAAACTCTGTGTTTTAATAAAAACTGCAACAAATCATAATTTTACTTGGCTAATATTATTTTTTAAATTTACAAAATTAAAAAACATTGATGCTGATAATTTAATATAGTTGGATCAATGGAATGAAATTTTCTCTTTTAAAAAAAAACAAAAAATACCGGAAGCTGGCGGCCGCCTTGTTTTTATAATGCCGCTACCCGCTCGGCGAAAAATAGTCCATATAAAAAGCAAAGGCGGCCGCCAGTAAAAATCAAACCTTTTCGCCTACTTTTATGTTTTTTTTTCTTTTTAAAGAGCACCTAATTTTCATTCTAATACTGATCCAACTATATTTAGGTACTATTAAAAGCTTTTGTACAACGTTTTAATACACATCAATAGGTACGAGTAAATCCCCTGTAGTGAACCTATTGAAGTACTATCGTTTTAAAAAACCTATTATAAAAGTTATAAAAAATTACAACCATCGGTTGTAATTTTTTATAACGACTGAATAATGAGACGGAATAATATATATTGTATTTTTTAATTGTAATTCATATAAGGACTGCTTGCTGAATTAACCAAAGGGCCGTCATGTTTTCTTTAATAAAAACTAGGGGTGTTCTGCTACCACATTGATTATATCATTTCACCCAGGATTAATAAACATGTCTAACAATATCAAACTGTGAATTACATCTTACACCACGTGCCCTTTTTATCATCGCTTCCCACAGAAGTTTTTTTTAGCACAATAATAGTTACTTGTATCGACGTTCAGGAGTCGATGGCAACACCCTATGAAAACCGTAAGAAAACAGCCCGGAACTCGGAACTTTTTATTCGGTAATTCACAATCGGCCGAGTTGAACTAAAGAGATCGGTAGAAACAAAATCTTAGGCAACGATCTTGACGTTTTGTTATTCTCCGTAACGTCCTTATGAAATCTCAAAATAGTACGTAAAGATCAATTTGTTCTTTACCAATTTATTCAACTGATACATCTGCCCTACCTGAGCCTACAATTCGCCCCCTATAAAGGGTACAAAGTTGACGAATATGACCAAGTCTTCGCACGCAAGGATTCTTGCCTGTTAAAATAAATCACTTTAAAACACATTTCTTTATTGGTAAACCAGAAATGTGAGCAACAATTTGTAAAATTTTAATTGGATAGGTCCAAAAAACGTTTTTTTTTACCTGTCTAACAGCACAGAAAGGTTTGTACGAAGCCCAAGTACTAGGGACTGTGAATTCCGGAATGAATAACCCATTTTGGCCTTGTTCTGTTAACGTTGTCCAAGTACCAAAACATAAAGATATTGCATTTTCACGGCACCTTTTAGACTCTGAACTACACCTCATTAACGTCTGGGTATATCATCCAGACGGACCCTACTGTCAAGACTCCGAACCACACTCAAGGACACACATGCAGGCTCACCCATCGAAATACTAAGCATGCCCAGTGTTCCTCGTTTTTTAATCCCATAAAATATGACAAGATAAGCGCAGATAAGGCTAAACATTAAATTATTTTTTTTAACTGAACCGTAAATAAACATGCTTACCTACCAAATAATATTGAAATAGAATTATAAGTACCAGATATATTACCTTCGTCGGCAGTATTTTAAAAAATATAATATTTGGAAATTTATTTTGAAATAATGGAAATCCAGATTGTATAAAATATATTTTACTTTTAAATATCTTCATGCCAAAAATTTTTTGGGTATTTAGAAAAAAGTTTATTTTTATAAAATATTTTTAATAATTCCAACAATAACTCCTTATCGTAAGTTACATGTAGATTTGCGTGTTTAAACGGACCACTGAGATACCTATGTAATTTTTTTACCAAATAATACAATTTTTTTTAATCCTTTTTTTATTCCTTTATCCCCTTTTTTCCACAGAATGCCAAGCAAGCCTTTTTAAGTGTAAAACTAAAACTAATATTTTATTTCCACTTTTTTTGTATCATAGGTCAGTGACTATCTTAAGAAACAAATGGCTGCAGCCGGAAGTGAGAGTGAAGAAGTAAAGAACATGCTTGAAGATCACGACAGGTTAGCTGAAGAAATCTTCCAGCACGAAGACAAAGACAAGGATGGATTTATTTCACTTAATGAATTCTCCGGTCCTAAACATGACGAGCTTTAAACATCATAAAATAATTTTATGTTCAAAATGAAAAGGCAAAATCCATTATACATTACAAAATCATCTTAAAAATGATAATGTTTTGGTCATCTTTTTGCTTCTTATATTTACCTAATAAATATTTTTAAAATAAGACACTTCAGGTAAAAAAACTGCAAGTTTTTTTAGTTTTTTATAAATGTAATTTTAACAAACCTTTTGAAATCTTACTGTGTAGCTAGGTTAAAAAAAATGACTATAAACTTTAAATTTTACTAATGTAATATTCTCATATTTGGTATTTGATTTTAAAAAATAATTATCACCTCGTTGTTTGACAAAATCTAGCTATAGATATGATGTCTTAACTGCAATAGTGGGGAATATAGCAATTCTTAGGTAACTTATCTTAGTTATATTTAGAATAAGTCTTTCTGTTAAGCAGATTTTTGGTTAAGTTTTGTATTTTTATTTTTTTTTTTGTTTAAATTTATATCTTAATTACATTTTTACACTTTTATTTTTAATAAAAATATTTTACGTACGCATGGTTTTATTTTTAGGTATTTATTTTGTTTACTATATTTTATACAATATACATTTTTAAGAAATAAATATGACCACTTCTAGCGTATAACTTAATAAATTTTGTAACAAAGCCTTAAATGTTCTCGATCGTTAATTCACCTTATTACCCTTGTTGGTTAAATAATGAGTAAAAGAAGGATCTGCTAGCAAATAAAATATATTAATACACTTTTAGCAACACTTCGGGATATACCCGCGTATTTTCGAATCTGGATACCTTTTTCCTTTGCTCTTTGGTATCATAAATCTTTGCTTTATAGATTAAGAAGTGAAACCGACTACTATAGCCCACAAAAGCTAGAACATTTTTAAATAATATTTATATCGGTCAATTATGAAAATACCGTTCTGGGAGGTATCCCAGTATATATATATATATATATATATATATATATATATATATATATATATATATATATATATATATATATATATATATATATATATATATATATATATATATATATATATATATATATATAAACTGGGGGATGTCTACCAGAACGGTACTTCATAATTGACCGATAGTAAAATAATATTTAAAAAGTGTTTAGCTTTGTGGATAATGAGTTAGTCGGATGGTTCACTAGCTCTTCTATTATTACCATAGAACTTTACGCACTATTTTAAGCAATCGTAGAGTGAGGTGATGGAAAGACGTGGTCAAATTAACAACTTACTACTTTAGTAAAAAAAATTTAATAAAACGTGCCTTTCGCATTTTAAATTCGATAAATTGATTTAAACATATTTAACTCACCCTTTTCTTGGCTTTTACTTTATTAACTTTTTATTTTCTACCAAAAGGAGTTTATTTTCAGTCATGCCTAAAGTCGATATTTAGTTTCGTTTAGTTTTCATTTAAAATCGGTTAAATTTTAGCTTATAATGAGTTGTAAGCAAACGCCTTTTATAAATTAAAAAAAAAAACAAAAATATATTACACTTTAGGCAAATTAAAACAAAATTAACAAACTTAAAACAAAACCCACCTAACTAAGTATAAATAAACGTACAAAAAACAAACATATCATATATATTAAGAGAATAGATTAAAATCAGAATTAAAAAAAAGAGAAGAAGAAGATTGTGTGAATATTTTTCAAGTAGACTGTTATACCTTGCTTGGAACATCGAAAGACAATACAAGAAATGAAACTACTAAGTCGGAGGTTGAGTGCAAAGTGGCTTTTCTTTATTTCTATCCTCTATAATTACAGTTCTGTTATTTGACAGTACATAAGTCAGTTGTATGAATCAAGTTAGCAGTTAATAAGTATTAGGGCTGGTTTATACTAATACAATAGTCTACACGTATCGTGTGACATCTCCCTTTTATAAAAATTTTAAGTTATGATTTTAAAAATTATACAATTAAATCTAAAGTTGAACTAAACTACAGGATTGCCACTGTTGCCTATTCTAATAAATAGAATTTATCACAGAATTTGTATATCACAGAAAAATCACAATTTACACTTAAAGACTAACTACATTAAACATTTTTGAGCTGCAGGAAGATTACAGTAAGTATACCATTTTATGTAAAATGTAAAAGATCATGTGCTAAGTATATAGTGTAATTCTCAAAAAAGAAAGTTATTATTTTGTTACAATAAAATTTTGTACAGTAGTTTTATTTTTATTTAATAAACACAATAGAAAAGTATTGTTATGTAATACTAATTCAAATTTAAATCTGACTAAACATAAGTAATATTTAAAAATGAACTTTTTGAATGTTTAATATGAAGAAAAACCTTTTAAGAAAATATCCTATGTAAAATATTTCTATTTGAAATTATAGAAAGTTAAAAATAAACATTTTCACTTTATGTAAAGTAAAATATGGGATTAGATTCAACTGTCTGACTTTTCAGACTCACTTAAATCATATTCAAAATCTGAATATTTCTTAGGCTTTTAATAAAACGCCCTGATCTAGTAATAATGCTACTATTACTAGTTTCCTTTTTTCCCAAATCTTGAAAAGCTGATTTAGAAGTTGAAGGTTTGTCAAAATTAGTTACATTTTTTACAGGAGATCCTATTAAAGTAGGATTAGAAATGAAACTTTCGTCAGACTTAAAACTTGAATTACAGTTATTAAAACTATTGTCACTACTGCTACTAGACAAAAACAATTTGCTATCTACCTCACTACTTAAGTTGGTGTTGTTTTCTAAATTTACATTTTTACGAGAAGTATCTATTTCTTGGTAATCCTGACTAGAAAAATTTACTATTTGAGTTAAAACATTTGAATTTTTAATAAGAGAACTGTCTACATTATCAAAAAATTTAAGAACCTTTAACGAGACTATGTTGAGTTTCAGGTTAGAGTGAAGTTATCCATAAAGGCAGCCAAAAATCTTCTCGATAGTGCAGATTGTGCCGCCCGGCCTACTACCTAATTCCAGACCAGTTTTTAAACATTAGAATAAACATAATTTTATAGAAAAATTAATGTTATAGAGGATGTCCCTAAAAGGTATGTACAATGTAAATTTTGTCAAAAAATTGTGTTAATTTTACACATAACATACTTAAAGGTGTTGTTTTAAAAATAAAATAAACGCAAAGAAAAAACAATATTAAAAAAAAACGTTTAAAAATAAACTACTTGAAAAATTTGTCTTTTTAAAGTTTTCTGTCCGATAAAAAGCCTTGCAAAATTGAGAAAAAAAATCATATAAAAATCGTTTTTAAAAATTTGATAGCTAAGACCTTCTGGTGTTGCTTCCAAAAAATACAAAAATGTTCTCTTTAGCCTAAAGAACTAAATGGCGTCTACTGTTAAATTGGCAAGCCTTGAAAATTGAGAAAAAAATAAAACATTTAAAAAATGACGTTTTTTAAAGTTTGACAGCTAAGACCTTCTTGTGTTGCTTCCAAAAAAATATGAAAATGTTCTCTTAAGCCTAAAGAACTAAATGACGTCTACTGTTAGTGCTGGCAAGCCTCGCTAATTAAGAAAAAAAAAAACATATACAAAATTACGTTTTTTTAAAAGTTTGACAGATAAGACCTTCTTGTGTTGCTTCCAAAAAATATATAGAAATGTTCTCTTAAGCGTAAAGAACTAAATGGCCTCTACTGTTAGTGCTGGAAGCCTCGCAAAATTAAGAAAAAAAAAACATATAAAAATGACGTTTTTTAAAGTTTGGCAGCTAAGACCTTCTTGTGTTGTTTCCAAAAAATATGAAATGTTTTCTTAAGCCTAGAGTAACTAAATGGCGTCTATTTGTTAGTGCTGGCAAGCCTCGCAAAATTGAGAAAAATATAAAACATTTAAAAAATGACGTTTTTTAAGCTTTGACAGCTAAGACCTTCTTGTGTTGCTTCCAAAAAATTATATAAAATGTTCTTAAGCCTAAAAAACTAAATGGTTTCTACTGTTAGTGCTGGCAACCCTCGCAAAATTGAAAAAAAATAAAACTTTAAAAAAAATGACTTTTTAAATTTGAAATAGAGGTTCCAAAAAATATAGAACATTTCTATTTTTTTTTGGAAGCAACACAGAAGTCTAGCTGTCAAACTTTAAAAAAACGTCATTTTTTAAATGTTTTTTTTTTTTTTTAATTGAACGAGATATAATCGTATGCCATGTTTTTTAATAATTTTACCATTAACCCAAGGTGTTCGTGGTTTTACCTGAATTTTTACCTTTTGTATTAATTATAAGTCTTAGAGCCCTATTTTAACTGCACGTAATACAGATATCTTTTTCACAGGACTTTGAAATGATATTAAATTGGGCACTTAAATTTTGTCCAGTTTGATGACTCAAAAGACAAACATGTTTGCTCTCGCGAAGAAAGTCTGAAAATATGTTTTCGTTTCTTTAATTGATAAGTGTCTGGGCTAAAGAGTCCTGTGTTAATAAACTTCCTCTTAGTTTACTTAAGACACCTGACCGTTGGAACTTCCGCCTTAATCGTTTGTGATTCAAAACAAAATAACTGGGGCGGGGGGGCACTTATTATAAGTTTATTAAGCTATAAGTTTATTATTATATTACCATTTTCATCTACACCACAAACATCTTCCAAGTCATTTGAAGCATCTCTACAATGCACTGACAAATAAGATGAGTGCTAGAGTGCCAAACGTGATTAGGAAAAGTTTAAAAAGACCGTCGTAAGTTTTGAATACAAAACAAGCTATCCATCCAGAAAAGTTAATTAACGATATGTCCCTTAACGCTCAGTTGGAAAATTTAAATCGCAATTGTCCTTTGCAAAATTAACAAGACCCTTATTTAATAAACACACAACTGCGAGGAAATGCTCCACGGTCAAACAACATTCCACGTAGTTGTAACAGTTACCCCAACTAAAATGCCTCCATTAAACCAGTTGCCACTTAACAGACCAGCTTACATCCATCCATCACCTTTCTACAAAACAATTAAAAACTTGCGCAAAAAAAGATCAAACGGCGGCTCAGTACTTTAAAAACTTTAATGAATAATTAATAAAAACAGTTTGTAATGTATAGGTTAGTTTTATTTTATTTTAAGAACTGTTTATTTAATACGGTGTAAAGTGCGTTACATGTTTTGGGTATTATAGTGATCAGAGTTGATTCGAAAATTATATTTTCATTTTCTCTCTATTGCAGGCAATCTTATTGTAGCTAGCGGATAGTCATTCATAGGAAGTGATTGAACGTCTTATTACCAAGCCACCTCTTGACAATGATGGTGCAACTAAATTTAACAAATAGATATTCTAAAATCATTAGGGTTTACTACGCAACTTAGCAATAAAACAATCTATTTTTAGCTTTTGACACACCTTGTTCTTTTTTATTTAGTTAAGCTATTTTTAAGAACAGTAACCTCAGCATTAATTCATTTCGTCGATTTCCATTTGCGTCTTTTTAATAAACAACTAGGTATATTTTTTACCTTGATACTCCTGACAAACAAAATAAAGTAAACAAAACCTATAAACAGCGACCAAAATTTAAGATCTTAACCCTCTTTATGTTTATATTTGAATAAAACTCCATTTTTTTCCACTGTGACGGGCCCAAAAAATGAGTGATGTTCGGGAATTTTTTTAATGGGGATAATTAAGGGAAATTTTCTATTCGTTTTTTTAAGGAATTGTTACGGGGTCTATAAATACAGGCTCAGTTCGTAACTGAGTCAGCGGAATTGACCGTCGCAGTCGATAGTTGACCGTCGAAGTCGAAGGTAGTCCTTCAGAAGATCGACTTGATACCGGGAGATGGCCGGAGGTATGGCACTCCCAGGTTTGGTTGGAGGCAGTTGCCGTTTTTATAGACCCCGAAAGTGTTATCGGGTAGAACGCGGTAGCCGAGGATTCGGGCCCCTGTTGAAAAGAAAATCGTATTATTTGTTTTGTTTTGGAACTAGCAGGGAGTGCCTCTTAGGAAAGTTGGCCCCTGAATTAGTTTTACTATTTTTGTTTGGTAACTTACAGGGAGTGCCTCTTGGAGAAGTTGGCCCCTGATTTAATTTATTTATTTTGTTTGTTTGGGAACTTGCAGGGAGTGCCTCTTGGAAAAGTTGGCCCCTGCAGAGGTCTATTTATTTTTGTTTGCAGTTACGGAACAAGGACGCTGTCGCATTGCACCAGGCTGATTGGCACCTTGTTCCCAACGAGCACCGTAGACAGCGGTATACGGTTTTTAATAAAGGACGCTGTTGCTTCGTGAGAAGCTGATTGGCACCTGTTGCGCGCGCGGTGTGTACGTGGGGAAGGAAACCCATGAAGACGGCGACATAGAAACATAGGACACCGTGCTCCTAGGGCTAAGAGATTTACCGGCATGTTGGGGCCGAGGTTTAGAAGAGTTGTTTTGGGAACCAAGGGCGGTGTGCGCCCGGAGCCGTTGGGAGAGCCGCCGGACGGGAGCCGCATTGAAGGTGCTGCACTAGGTGCAGCCTTTGCGATCTACCGAGGCTCTAGCTGACCGAGAGTTGACAAGAAGTAAGGAGGAGTGTCCAGGAGGATATCTAAACCCGGCCGAACCGTGGTGCGCAAGCCGTTGGTGAAGGACCCTAGGTGTTAAAGGAAGTTGACACCATACCAGGATTAAGCTATAGGTTAACAGGAAAGCAGTTGAAAAGACAAGGAAGCAGATAAGAGTACCCGGGACCACGGTGGAACCCGGATTCTCTGGAAATAGTATTAGAACTAACAACATGTTACGAACACCACCGAAGGGAACACAAACCCCGTATAATAGTCGGGAAATGATAGGGCAGAAGGAGAACCTTGGGTCAGGTACCACGCCCGCGTCCGGAGACGCCGGCCCGGACACGGATCGTGATGGGGCCCTACATCTTCATCGGGGTAACGGGGTAAAGGAGTCCTGTTCCCGCAGAATGAGCTAGCTGGCGCGGTACCCAGGACCAGGCGACGCAGCGAGGGTGATATACCTCGCGTAGCACCTGGAGGAGAACCATACCTACCTTATACAGCATATTACACGCACGTTAACCCGATTGATTTCCCGATGGAGACAGTATTAAGTGCACATTGAATATAGTTTTTACAAATTTTTAATAAAAAATATTAAATAGCTACATAGTTATAAATGAGACAGTAAAGTAAAAAGTTCCCCTTCACAACGACATTGTTTTCTCAAAGTGAGTTATTTGAAAAAAAAATCAGAGTTTATTATAGTCCGTATGAATGTAGTTATATAATACTTTTTTCATTTTTTTGGCCTTTTTTTGGATTTAAAAAATAGTAAAAATTAAAATTCTTAAAATTGGCTATCGTCCAACCTTAGCTATTAAAAAAGACAAACAAAACAAAACAATAAACATTGGTTTATAATTGCGCGAGTTATCCATGGTGTTAGTTCAAAAAAAGTAGTTTTAAAAGATGATTTTACATCAAACTGTCGAGTCCTGGACCATTTGATGGTTTTTCCTGGTTATCCTCAGTGATAATTTTGGCTTTTTAAATTTTTTTATTTATCGTTTCTATGCTATTCTCAGCAGTTTTCACCCGGTTAGCGTCGCGATCAGCGCAGTAAGAATTTAGCGTCGGTCCCACTTTGATGCCCAGTAAGTCCAGTATTTTTAGGGTGGCCAGTGCACCTTCATTTAATGTAATTTTCGGAATATATAAAGCTATTTCAACAATAACAGAACAACTAGAATTGGACTTAGGTAGACTGAGATGCTAACTGCCAGAATAATGAATTAAAGCTTTCATTATTATTTTGAGTGAATCTACCTACACATCTTTCTAATAATAAAAAATCCGAAAGGTTTTCATAGATCAGTAACAAAGCTTTAGCTATATCTTTCGAAAGTGATGGTTTATCAACAAAAGTGCAGGCTATTTCAAGGGCGGATTTAGAAAATCCTTACGGGGGGGGCGGTTTGGGCAGAATAACCAGGGGGTTTAAGGGGTATTTGTATTGGAATACCCCTCGACGTAGAAGAGGTCCGAGGTCCGGGGGTCCCCCGCCCAGGTTAGCCACCCGTCTAATTCCACTTGTAAATTGCAAATAACGATATAGTCCAGGAAACAAACTATTTTGCGTAGCAATTTTTTCAAAATTCATAGAATGACTTAAAAATTTGACAGAACCTAGGGAATAGTCCAAGGATCAAAATCTATATCATGCCGAAGGGTGCCTTTACCTTGGGGGTGGTTGCCAAACCATCTTGGGGGTGAAATCGATAGAAAAATAATTTCTAAGCAAAAAATGTTCTAAGCATTTATTTTGTAAAATGCACACTTTTCGAGTTATTCGCAATCGAAAGTCGAAATTTTTCGTCAATAAAATCAACGTTTTTAATTGTTTTTTTGCAAATGACTCGATAAGTATGCATTTTATCCAAAAAAAAAACTATAAATAACAAAATTGCGGCTTTTAAAAAAAGAATAAAATGGTTTTTTTGTAATTGCTGTGGGACAATAATTACAAACCAAGTTGTGGTTTGTAATTGTTTTAGCTGTTGTTCATCAAACACAAAATTTCAGAGTTTCAAAGGCAAATAACGCAAAATCTACGTATTTTTCGAGAAAAACTGATAATGGCTTTTTTGAAGCATTTGCAAAGACCTTTTTTTTTTAAAAAAAAAGGCATGTATCATAAAAATTGAGTGAGTTATGATTAAAATAAGGTTAGACCAAAATTTTTTGAGTGCAAAAATCTTCAAAATAACCCCCTAATTAAAATGAGTCGTAGCCCTTTTTCAATTCTCTTTATTTATGTGTTATAAATACATTCCTAAATTTTAACCGATTTAAATTGCTGAAGTTTAAAAAAATGCAGCTGCAAATGAGAATCAAATTTCAGAATTTAATAAAAAATTACTTTTTCTTTAAAGTAACTCGAAACCTAAGGAAGATACGTAAAAATTACTAAGGTATCAAATTGTAGCTCTTGAGTTACAAACATTTTGCTTTTTTTAATTTAATGTATGACGAAAATTGGTGATAGATATAAACGTCTAAAACGCGGTGTATAGTCAGCACTCCAGTTTCAGCCCTTTAGACTCACCCCTTTAAAAAAGTAAGGGTTTTAAACAGTTTTAATATATAGGACCTTATAACTCTTAAAAAAACCAACAAAATGTGTTTTTAAAGAACTTTATCACAAAAACTGAAGAAGTTATGCTTAAAAACCAATTTTTTGGCCCAAATACATTTTTTTTTGTAAATACCTTTTCATTTCAAAACAATTTTTAATGTAATTGGACGTATTTTTTCTATTTTATCCATTAAATATATTTTTTTCATTAATTCATAATTGGGGTTACTTTTGGGGGTTAAATTTTTAAATTTAAAAAAAAAAACCTAATATTTCAAAGTTAAACATTAATTATTCAACTTATGTGAGCCAAGTTTTACTTGATTTAAGTTAAAATATGAAAGTGATGTAATTTTTGAAGGTTCTAGCAATAAGGGGTAGTTTTCACGCCCTAAAAAATAAAAAAGTCTTCATAGGCACATTTTAAGGGGGAGTCAAACTTAATTCCAACTTTTTATGTGATCCGATGGCATTCTTTAAAAAATTCGCGGGTTTGTACTATTTTTTGCATTGTAATATTGTAAGGGATGGAATTTTAAGAATTAAAAAATTACAAAATTAAATAAGTAATACTTTTAAGCAGTAATATTTACCCATTACAACTCTGTGATCATATATTAATTTTTCTGGGTTAAATAATTGTTTTTTATTAAATCATAATAAGGGTTGATTTTCAAGGGTTGAAATATATTAAATGATGTTTCAAAGAGTTAAATACTTATTTTTAACATATTTGAGCCTAATTGGATGTGACTTAAGCTTTATTAGGAAAGTTTTGAAGGTTTTTGCAATAAGAGGTAGTTGTTACCCCTAAAAAAATAAAAAGCTACTTTTAGCATAAGGGAGATCTTGAAGAGAAAGGTAACTAAGCAATCCCCAAATTTTCATGCAAACGCTGTGATAATAAATTAATTTTTAAAGGGAAATATCTTTTTAAAAAATTTAAAAAATAATGGGGTTGATTTTTAAGGGCTAAAATATTTCAAATAATGTTTCAAAAAAAAAAATACTACTTTTTCAACCTTTTTTGTCAAATTTTACTCAACTT
>JAHBCN010016400.1:0-19568 GCA_019359885.1 Listronotus oregonensis
ATTATAATTTTCTTTTTAAATTATACCATAGGTTAGTAAAGGTAAAAAATGGGTAAATTTCTTCAAATCCCGTCTATGTCAGTTAAAATATAATTTGATAATTTTTATTAGGAAATACTACCTAAACGTATGGCTACATAATGTTTATTGTATTACAAAAATCTACAAAAATCAAAAATCTGTAGCCTCTCGTTTAAGGAGTATGTAATAAAAAAAAATTATCAAATTATATTTTTATTGACATTGGCGGGATGTAAAGGTAGTTGCACTTTTTTACCTATACTAATCAATCGTGTTATGCAAACAGGTTAAATTAACAATATAGTTTATTATAATACAAAAAGTTATCGAAGTATTGAATGTTCTAATCAAAATGGACATAAAAGATACATATTCTTCAAAAATCTTGTAAGAAACTATACATTCCATTTAAAAAATAGTTATTCCCTGTCGTAAGCCTTTTGTATACAACTTTTTTGAATTCTACAAAATTTTATTTTGGTTGGCTATTGGGAATTTTTTCAAAAATCCGAAGAAAGTCGAAAACAAGTCCCTGTTCAATCTTCGTTGGATTTTTTATATTTTGCACCATACTTAAAGGTTAAAATATAGTAAATAAGTAAAATTTATAAATACAAAAGTTGTAGAGTTCAGATTATAGTATCTTCAGGACATTTTTTTTTAAATATAGAGAAACCGGCACCAGGATAATGTCATATTTTTTTAAACGGAACACCCTATATTTTATTCCATTTTTGGATTCTGCTTATTGTATTTCTATATAAAATAATATCGGTCGATTGTCATTTGTTTTTGATTTTAGCCATTAGAAAAAATACATTTTAAGCATTTTGAAGCCCTGTTTGACTTAGAAGCAAAACGACGTTTACTATCCTATCTTAATTTTCAACGAGTTACCTAATGGTGTTATTTACAAATCAAACCAAAACGTTTTCAAATTTCCAAATCCAAAAATTTGTTACTGACTCTTTACCTTGTAGTTGGTATTATGACAGCTCATAAAAAAACTAAGGCAGGATTGTGAAATTCGTTTTGCTCTAAGTAAAACCATTTAGATTCTACAAAGCTTCAAAGTGCACAAAATGTCATTTTTCAAAAGTGTATAAGTCAAATACAAATGACAATCGGCCTATAGTATTTTAAATAGAAATTCTCAGAATAATAAGCAGAATCCAAAAATGGAATAAAATTTAAAAAATAACATAACTTTATTGTGGCCCTGGTTTCTGGGACACCGTGTAAACTCAAAAATATGTCCTGAATATACTATAAGCTAAACCCTACAACTTTTGTATTTACAATTTTTAGCTATTTGCTTTACCTTAACCTTTAGGTATGGTGCAAGATATAAAAAAAGACCCTGTACAGAGTTTTCCCGTATATTTTCGTAAACACCTACAAAGGTTATTTAAAGATATATAAAAAAAGGTAAATACGAAAGTTTCATGTTTTTTATGAACCTTTAGAATTTTTAATCGAAAGGACAGGATTATTATTACTAATGTCAAATTTTGACATTTCAAGCATTTTTTAAATAAAACACCTTGTATTTGAGTGCAAAAATGAGAAGCCCTCTTGAAGATGAATTCAACAATGTAAGGTTTATTGATTCTAACTTTAATAGTTTTTGAATACGTAAAAACCTTTCCATAAGAACAATGCGTAAGACAAAGATTCGGAATCTCTGTCTTACGCATTTTTCTTATGGAAAGGTTTTTTGCGTATTGTTCAAAAACTATTAAAGTTAGAGCCAACAAACCTTATATTGGTGAATTCGTCTTCAGGATGATACATTTTAAAAAATGCTTGACCTGTCAAAATTTGACATTAGCAATAATAATTCTGCCCTTTCAATTAAAAATTCTAATGGTTCAGAAAAAAACACGAAATTTTCGTATGTACCGTTTTTTTATATCAGTTTAAATAACCCTTGTAGGTGGGTACGAAAATATACGGGAAAACCCTGTACATACATTTATTAATATAATGTGTTTGCATTTTAGTAATTTTTTAACTTAATTATAATAAAATTATATTTCTGTGAATTATTTGATTTTTTTAAACCTTATACCAAGTACAGGGTGTTTCACTATAAATGGACCCCCCCCCTTTAAATTGTTTAATTGGTATTTTAGAAAAAAATGTTAAATGCAAAAATTAAAGATGGTGATGTGAAGTTTTTTGTAGTATGACAATATTTTATACAGAGTGTCCCACAAAAGAATATTTAAAAAAAGTTATATATTTCCAAATGGAACACCCTGTATATTATATGCTAGATCGACAGAGTTTATTTTTCTGATTCCAAATGTATAGGGTTTGCTATATTTATTTTCATTATTTCGGCCAAAAATTCGAATTTCTATTATTACGCCAAGGCGGCCATTGATGCTATACTTGATTTTATATCTCTCTATATTTAAATATTTCAAATTTTTCTTGCTCAGAATAAATCATTTTGACACATGAAAACTCAATTTCGTTGTTATTAAACAGAATGACAGAATAAAAGAAACGCGTATGAAATCTGTCATACCAGTAAATAGCATCCATGGCCGCCTTGACGTAATAATAAAAATTCGAATTTTTGGCCGAAATAATGAAAATAAATATAGCAAACCCTATACATTTTAATCAGAAAAATAAACTCTGTCTAAATATAATATACAGGATGTTCCCTTTGAAAATATATAACTTTTTTTAAATATTCATTTGTGTGACACTCTGTAGAAAATATTGTCATACTACAAAAAACTTTACATCACCATCTTTAATTTTTGTATTTAACATTTTTTTCTAAAATGCCAAACAATTTAAAGGGGGGTCCATTTATAGTGAAACACCCTGTACAGCTAGAAGAAGTGTTTAAGTGTTTCTTATTTTGTAACTAAATTGTAATAAAATGACATTTTCGCTTATTTGACTTTTAAATTTCAAATTTAAACTGTTTGATTTTAAATATAATAAATTTATTTTATAACGTAGTTCACGTACAGACTTTTTATTTTCTCGTAAAAAAATGTTAATTTAATTTTATTGTGATAGATTTTTTTATGTTTATTTAGAATTTTTTATAAATTTGTAACTAACTTATAATAAAATTGTGTTTTCTATGACTTTGTTAAACATGGTACCGAATAGGATGTATGCTCTAAATAAAAATATCCAAGATCCATTTTTTGTGTTTTATTAACATGCTTCTATGAATTAAAACGCCATATGGTTTAAGTTAAAGTTTATTTATTTATCAATTCTTTATTACAGTCCATAAAGCCTTGCACCGTGCAATTTAAAGTTCTCGTTATCGAAAAAATTATGGGATATGTTAATTATTAGTATATTTAGTTGTCAATTTTTAAATGAAAAAGTTTTTATACATGGTGTCCCAAATAGAACATATAATTAAACTAAGATTTTCGTAAATGGAATATCTTATATTTTGACATTTTTCCAATCTATGGGTAATTCTAAGTAGTTTGTACAAGGTAGTAGGTATAGGTCTATTTTTAATTGTTTCCAGTTATTGATATTCAAAAAAATGACAATTTGAAAATATTGGTGGGTCATACAATCTACAAACGGTTTGGCCTAGAGGAAAATAACTTTCACATTTCAGTCTTAGTTTTTGAAAAGCTATCTCATGGTGTCAATTACAGAGTAGAAAAAATACTATAATCAAATTTTTAAACATTTTCTTACCCTGTAATTGACCCCATGAAGTAGTTTGTCAAAAAGTAATATAGGAATGTTAAATTTATTTTCCTTTAACTCAAACCGTTTATATTGTTTGACCGATCAAATTGTCCAAATTAGCATTTTTAGAACGTTAATAATTGGAAAACAATTAACAATAGACCTATACTACCCTATAGAAAAGTAATTAGAATCATGCACACATTCCAAAAATGTCATAAAATAGAATGCGTTCTATCAAAGAATATTACAGCTATCGCAATAGAAGTCCAGTTCAAATGGCAGAATTCGCGAACGATTTATCTCCACGCGCTTATATGGCCAGCTTCGCAGTCTATATAAGCGGGCTTATGGAAGGGCTTCGATTTTCGGTGCCGATTTTATAACACGTATCCGTAATTCTATTGCGATAGCTATAATGTTCTTTGGTTCTATTAAAAAAATCCTAGTGTATGTACAGGGTGTTTATTTTGACCAATAGCTATCTCCGATAATATTGGTTTTAGAAAGAAGTGTAAATTAGTAAAGTTTAAACATATGCTGTGAACACTTTTTCACGTCAAAAGGAAATTATACAGGGTGCTTCAAAAAAGCAGGATGAGTGTTAACTTTATTTTTTTCAATGGAACATGCTATATATTATTACATTTTTGAATTCTGCTCGTGATTCTGAGTATTTTAATATAAAGTAGTATGGCTCGATTGCCATTTGTTCTTGACTTATAGCCTTTTCAACAGTTATGTTTTCAGCTATTTGAGGCTCTGTAAAATCTAAACGCTATAACCTAGAGCAAAATGACTTTCACATTACTGTCTTAGTTTTTTATAAGCTATCTTATGGTGTCAACTACAGGTCTTAAATTAAAATTATAAAATTTTCGATTTTTTAAAAATTCTGGTTTGACATGTAGCTAACACCGTCAGATAGCTTATAAAAAACTAAGATAGGAATGTGAAAGTCATTTTGCTCCAACCCAAACTGTTTAGATTTTACAGAGTCTCAAAGTGATTAAAATGACATTTTTCAAAAGGTTGTAAGTCAAAAATAAATATCAATTGGCCCATAGAACTTTATATGAAAATACTCAGAATGACGAGCAGAATCCGTAAACTTTATAACATATATGATGTTTCATTTAGAAAAATAAAGTGAACACTCACCCAGCTTTTTTGAAGCGCCCTGTATAATTTCCTTTTGGTGCAAAAAATGACTCACAGCATATGTTTAAACTTTACTAATTTAAACTTCTTTCTAAAATCAATATTAACGGAGATAGCTATTGGTCAAAGTATATGTGAAAACCCTGTACATCATATCTTCTATTTGGGACACCCTGTATAAAAAAAATTTACTTTAAAAAATCCACAACTAAAAACATTCACTAACGTATCCAATAGTTTTTTGACAAATTATTACCTGAACTTTAAATTACATGGAGCAAGGCTTTATGGACACACTGTATAGTAAACCGGAACAACTCAAACGTATCTTAAAGGGAATAAACAAAAGTAAGTACTAATAATATTGTGAGCTTAAAACAACAACTAGGTATCTCAAAAATCAACACATTTAATAGTTCACTTTATTTTCTCAAAACATATTACCGAGTTGCAAGCCTGTAAGTGTTGAATACAAACACTTTAATCTGTATCCAAGTTTTCTCGTTAAACAGTTCTTGGTATTGAGTTTTGAATTTCATAACCTCCTCCTTCTTTGGCGAAATTTTATTTTCAATATGATGTTTAAAATGTTTTAACATAATATTTTTGTGTTTCGTGGTCCACGAACCTCGACTTTTTAATATGTTTCTGTTTTGATTTTTTAAATTAACTGAAGGTTCGTTTTGTTGTTGGTTTTCCTCGACGCCACTTAAATCCCCTAAAAAAACAAACATATTTGACATTTTTGTTTTGATGATTTTCTTAGTATCTATTTACCTTGATCGTCTGAGTTATCATTTTCGTCACTATTATTGTTCTTGTTGTTAGTTTTATTAGCTATAGAAGAATTTTCTGCTCCCTGACCTGAAATATTCATTTAATATACTTATTATTTACACAAAATTTTTGAACAAATTAGTATCAACTTAGTTATTTTAACTAAAATCCTCTATACTGTATATTCTTTATTAATTATTCATAAGTAAAAATAATCGATTATATTAAACTATTCGATTAACAGGAACAGCAATCAATCGAAATAATCGATTAATCGAGTTAATAGATTAATCGAAATAATCTATTATCGATTCTCGATTATTGTTCATAATCGAATAATAGGTATTTTATGATTGATCGATTATTTTGCCCACCCCTACTCACGATTATTTTGCCCACCCCTACTCAGTAGGCCCTGGGAACACAAAAATATGTTTATTGTATAGCAATAACATTGCCATTTGACTTACTCTAAAATAACGTTAGGCAATTAACCAATTTTAGTTATTTTAAATTATTTAAAATAGTACAATTTTATCGTTAATCATTTTACAAATATCAACCCTCTAGACAACGTCGGAAAGGAAATTACGTGTATAATTTAAAGTAAGAATAAAAATTGGGGTTTGTATTGAAAATACCTATGCAACGTCCGATTAAATCAAATTGTTAAAAGCTAAATAAAAAATTAGGATAATTGTCTAACGCCTTCTTAGAATAAGTCAAATGATAATGTTAATGATTTAAAATAAAAATATATTTTTGTGTCAGGGCCTACTGAGTGAAAAACGTTTCTGGTAAATAAATACCGTTCAGAGAAAGTTCGGATTTTCGACGCCATTTTGAAAGCAAAAGTCATGTTGTGATTTATCATTTTAAATAGCAAATTACAGCAAATCCAAATATTAAGAAAAAATGGGGTACTCTATTTAAAATAAAAAAGTTAGTATTATTTCCGGTGAAACCGGAAGTGATCTTGTCAACAGTATGATCCTAAAAACTGCATACTAGTGTACTTATTTCATTACTAAATTTTCAAACTTTTATTTTGAAAAATACAAAAAATGTTTAGGGAGTAGCAACATCTTGCGTCACCAGTTATATTTTTTAATATTTAAATTTTTCATTCATTTCTCTTTCAAATTTGTATGATTTGTTAGTGTTTGGACATACAACTTATCTTTGTAACTTGGCCCTCTAAGCAATATGTATCTGAATATTATCCACGGCTAAGTACAATAATTTGGGTTAATATTGTTTATAATGCTAAATTTTAAAATAGGGGCTTAAAAGTTGCTTGTCCAAATACTAACATATATATTTTTAGAAAAAAAGTAGTTTGATATATCAAAAAATTAATGAAGAATTCCAATATGTTACATTTCCGCTCATAACTGCGAATACTTATTTAGTGACACACTAAAGGTTCTCTCAAACCAACGCGGGACCGCGGGAGCGGGAACGGTAGCGGGATCCGTTTCTATGATTGTTTACATATCCCGCCATAGAAACGAATCCCGCTACCGCTCCCGCTCCCGCTGTCCCGCGTTGGTTTGAGAGAACCTTTAAGGTTCTTTCAAACCAACGCAGGACCGCGGGACCGCGGGAGCGGGAACGGTAGCGGAATCCGTTTCTATGGCGGAATATGTAAACAATCATACCACTGCGGTATGTTTGTTTACGTATCCTGCTGTAGAATTACGTCTCAAACGGATCCCGCTACCGTTCCCGCTCTCGCGGTCTCGCGTTGAGAGAACCTTAAATGGTTATCAGAAATAATATACTGTTATTTTAATATGCGTAAACTTTACTTGTTTTATCGTCTTTCTTTTGGTTATCTTCTTCCAATGAACTTAGCACGTAATCGATCTCAGCAATAGTTTTACCCTGATCTTCTTTATTAACACCCTTTTCCATTAGCATCAAAAGTAATTTCGCAATTTTCGAAGTTTGAAAAACGTCTTGAGGTAATCTAAAAAAAAAAGAAATTAAGAGCAAATAAAGATCGATTATAAAAATAAAACACTGCAATATGGAACTGAAGCTTATTTTTGACTTTCGCCGTATTCTTTAAAAAACCCAAAGTTGCAAATCGATGTACTTTAATTTATAGAATCCCAAAACGCTACAAAAGCTATTTGAATTAATAAAAAAAACTTACGACAAGAATTAGGTATTTTTAAAATGAAATGTATGATGTATACGATTTTTTTTATTAAAACATTCAATATGGCGATTATTACGTTGTAGTATACTAACAATTATAATTTCTGTTTAACCTGTTTGAAATACAGGATAGGTAAAAAATGTGTAATTTTATCGTCAATGTCAATAAAAATATAGTGCGCTAATTTTTGCCATGAAACACTCCTTAAAGGAGAGGTAACGGGTTGTTACGTTATTTCACAAAAGTCAAGAAAATGCAAAAGTAGCAAGAAAAAAATTAATTGCAGATTTTCGTAGAAATATTATAGTAAATAATGGCAAAAATATAGAATTACATTTTTATTGATATTGACGGGTCTTGAAGATAATCGTAACTTTTCTATCCATATTAACCTATCATATATTTGAAACAGGTTAAACTAAAATTATAATTGTGAAATATTAAAAAATCTTAATAATAGCTACCGTGATATTAATAGTTTTAATTAAAACGGACATGAAAATGCATATTTTCCAAAATTTCCTGCTAAAAGTTTTTGGTTTTTAATCCAATAATGTTTTTGATAAAATTTTTGAATTCTAGATTAAATTAAATCGGCTATTTTGTTTGTTTGTTTCTTTTTTTTATTAAGATTAAAGTAAAAAATACGCCACTATTTAGTCCTCCTTGAAACACCCTGTACCTGTAAAACTCTTCGTGGGTCTTTTTGGTGTGGCCCATAAATGCCGCTAGCTGTTCCATCTCTATATCATCCAAAGATAGAATTTGAAGAACAGTTGCAATTTGCTTCCTAAGTCTGGAAGATGTTATTGTTTCTGCATTTTTTATGCCAGAGGATATAGCAATTTTTTTTAGGATTTTGGACCCATCAATCCATTGTGTCGAACTACCAACTAAGGCGAATAAAAACGGATTTTCTATTGGCACAAAGTCGTCTCTGCATTTTAATAAGAATTCTAGATATTGTTGGATTTTTTTGGGAAATAATATGGGTACAGCTTTGCTACCTTTGCCAATTGTAATAATTCTTTTAAAGTTTTTGGTTATTTCTTTTTCGGATTCTGTTAATAAGGAGAAGCAATCGCTTGGTATTCTAGTAGAATTATATGCTGATAGTTTGATATATTGTACATCGCCTACCCTTTTTCGATTTAAGGATATTGTTAATGCTAAAATTGTTTCTGATAACTGTTTAAAAGCATCAACATTTTGCAAATTTTCTTGTAGGAGTCGATATGCTTTTTCGGCAACTTTATAACAGTGCCTGTTAAATTGAATAACGTCTTCAGTTATGGGTAGTTTTTGAGGACAAATGGAATGTTTCTCATTCAAATCCTTAAGAGCCAGGCTACCCATTTCATACTTCCAATTTCTATCCACAAGTTTATTAAAATTTTCAATATCCTTTTGTGCTTGGTCGTAGTCGCTAACTGCAATAATTGGATGTTTTTTAAGTATCATCGTCAATGCAGTATTAGAAACAGTGAGTAATATTGTTCTAAAATGCAGCGCCAGAGAAGGTGATTTAAATTGTTTTTCTGTTTCATTATAGCCGGCGATAATTCTGACTGCTGAAACTATTTTATCAAAATGTTCAGGTCTGAAAGCCTCTAAGACAGATGTTATATTATACATGCTTTTTAAAGCAATTAAGAGCCTTCCCATTTCACGTATCTTATTGCTTACAGCACTTTTAATATGTGGTCGTTTGTGTTTTCTAAGATAGTCCTCGGCATACTGGCATACAATTGGGTCACTTTTTCCAGCAAAAGAAATCTCATCGGCATGCATTTTACTAAAAACTTCATCTTTCAAACGAAGGCGTTGCAAAAATGATTGTCTAGATTCTGTAAAAGCTAACATAGTTTGTCCTGCAGGAGCAAATCGTTTATTAGAATTGCTTTGGTCGGTGTTAAACAAACATGTTTTAACATGTCGTTGGACAGACTTTTTTCTATATAATCCTTTACAGTATATACAGGGTAAGAACATTGTGTCTGGATCAATAGCTGTTGATGATGGTCGCTGAACTGGTCTTAACACGTTTTCTGAATAAACACAATAGTTCCCCTGTTTTCGTAATAAATTTATTAATACTTTCCTTTGTTGATCACCCTTTGAAACAGATAATATTTTAACAACACTTTCTTCACTTTTATGTTTTCTGATCAAATGTCTGGAAAAGTTTGTTACGTCTTTGTTGCAGTATACACAACGATCTTTTTTATTCCAAATTCTCGATTTACGGTAACTTATTTCTATTTTGTGTCCGGATTTCTAAAAAAATTATTTAATGAAGTTTAGGGGATATGTATTTATGATTAAATAAATAATATTTACCAATATTGGTAGAACTGTCTCAACTTTGCGGCTTTTTGTAAGATCATTTTTTGATACATTTCGCTCATCAATCAATTGTTTTTGTTCGCTTTCAAATAAGTTTTTACCATGATCGTCATCTGTTCGTAGTTCATAATGTGAATCACGTGAGGGTGAGATTAGCTAAAATGAATTGAATTTAAAAACTGTTTGTTTTTTTTTTAATTATTATTACCGTAGTAATATGTGAATTTGTCTTTTTGCAATGTAATTGATTTGCAGTTTTCTCTAAGTTTTTAGGCACCTAAAATTTTCAGAAATTGTTAGTGATTTATTGTTTCCACAATAGGAAGAAATGACTTCCTATTTATTATAAACGGAATAATATGAAGCGCGAACACTGGGAATAGAAAGGTTAAATACAGTGCGAACGTAAAGGTTGGAATAAATTCATTTAAAATTTAAGGATACATTTAACTGAAAAACGCTCGGACACGTCGATTTTTGTTTTTAGCTGTCGGTTTTTTTAATATAAATTTATGTATACAGGGTTGCCCAAAAATAAGTTACGGTCATTAACTTAATTTTTTTAAATGTAAACACCTATTTTTTATTTTAGATTTAGGTTCTACATCAAATTCTAAGTACATTTCATGTACCATGTCCTATACCTAAATTCGACCGTTGACGATTGAACACTATAAAAGGCTATTTTTGGAAGATTTATTTATATCAAGCAAGAGTACATAAAAATATTTAAATTAATTTATTAAGTGTTGGAAATGGCCGCCACGAACCTCTTGGCAATATCCCAGTCGATGCTGAAATTCTTGTAAAACGTTATCGATAACAGAAGGTTCTATCAATCTTATTTCGTCCGTTATTCTAATTTTTAATTAATTAATTAATTAAATTAATTAATTTATTTTTTTTTAAATGTACTTAGAATCTGATGTAGAACCTAAATCTAAAATAAAAAATAGGTGTTTACATTAAAAAAAATTAAGTTAATGACCGTAACTTATTTTTGGGCAACCCTGTATACATAAATTTATATTAAAAAAACCGACAGCTAAAAACAAAAATCGACGTGTCCGAGCGTTTTTCAGTTAAACGTACCCTTGAATTTTAAATGAATTTATTCCAACCTTTACGTTCGCACTGTATATGTATTTAATAAATTTTAGGGGAGCAATTAGTTATAACTATGAATAAACCATTTACCAACACGTTTGTAACACTTCGCTCATCAATAGATTTTCTTTGTTCGCTTTCATATGATTCTTCACTATTACCCTCATCTGACATTGGATCATAATCTGATTCGCATGAAGGCGAAACCACCTAAAATAAGTCGAATAAAAACTATTTCTTTTATCTTTATTCATTATTACCGAAGTACTGCGTGAACTTAAATTTTCACACTCTAATTGATTTTCAGATTTCTCTAAGCTTTGATGCACCTGAAAGTTGTGCATATTTTCATATGTATTGTTAATTTCTAAGTTTTCACGACTTTCCATTTCTTTCCATTTTCGAAAATCTACCCATGGGTCTGCTTCCTCCTCGAATTCATAAGATGGTGATTTACCTATAAATACTGTTATTTGGTATATAGGCTTCGACAAAGAATGAAATAAATATACAGGATGTTTTAAAACAAACGAGAAAAATTTAAGGGAGTGATTCGTTGATCAAAATAAAGGGTAGTTTCTTGTATAAACGTTGAGTGCAAAGTTAACCATTAGGAAATATCGTGGTATAAAAATGACGAAAATATTATTATTAGGAAAACACACTTTCTAGACAGGGTGCTCCAATTTCGAAATCGAAAACTTTAGGAGCCGGCGGAGTATTGAAAAATAATATTAGTTTAATTAATAAATTATATTCAAAAGATGCTTCCTTACAAATTTGCAGTGTGTTAAAGTTTTAATTTTGTTTTCGATTTTTTCTAAAAATTTCTGGAAAAATCTATGTAACAGCACGAAATTAGGTATCCTTGGGTCTTTTAAGACGAGAAATTTAAATTCGGTAATAGTTTTGTGCTGGCTTGTAGAGGGCGTCACCTACAGGGCATTTAGCTTACATAAAACTGGATAACTTTTTTGCACTTCACTGTGCCGACTCAGTTAATACGAAAACGATTATACCTTCTTTTTACATAAAAAAGATATAACCACTTTTTCCACTAAAATTGCGCAAAAAACTGCTCCTACACACGCCCCTGGTGGAAGTAAAATTAATAACTTTCACATGTCTATACCTGTCCAAATGGGCCCAATGTATTTTAAATATATCGGTAGTTAGTTAAAGAAAATCCTTTAAAAAAATAAACTTACTACATATTTTAATACAATAAAAACTTTAAATGCATATTTCTCAAAAACAGTTAGTCCTAGCGACGTGAATCACGTATAACTTTTTATGTAAAAAAGGTCGGGAAATGGTTTTTCGTAATAATAGAGTCGGTACAGTGAAGTGCAAAAAAATTGTGCAGTTTTAAATAAGCTAAATGTCCTGTAGATGGCGCCCCCTACAAGGCAGCACAAAACTATTAACGAATTTAAATTTCTCGTCCTAACAAATCTAAGAATATCTAATTTTATATAGTTAAATCGATTTGCTCAGAAATTATTGTCAAAAAAATCGAAAACAAAATTTAAACTTCAATACCCTGTAAATGTGTAACAGTTTATATAGCAAACTCTTCTCCGTCAGCCCTAAAGTTTTCGTTTTCAAAATTGAAGCACCCTGTATATATGTATATTTATAATTATTGAATGGGGTTGTACTAGACTACCCCTATCATTTCTGTTAACTAAATTTAAAGAATAACTAAAGCAACGACATAGAAAAAAAAGGTTATCACGAAAAATTGAACAACTATTTCATATCTATTATTTTTTACAATAAACTTAACGGTTTGGAATTTAAAAAAAATAGGACGTTTGCTGAATTTATATTAAATAAGAAAATATGCAAAATGTGTCTTTTCATACTAGTAATATTTACATAGAATTTCATTATTCTATCGTCTTTCGTTTCTACGATAAAATATAGAAACATTTTTCCGCCATCTTAGATTTTTTCGCCAATTAAATTTTTCTTATATCGAATCCCACTTCTCCAAATAAAAAACGTTTTTTATAAATGAGCATTCATCAAAAGAATAAATATTTTTAAATCCATTTGTCCTTTTTAAAACTATATTTCAGGAGAGCCTGTATAAAAATTTTAATTAAAACTTATTAATAATTGAATGTGTATGCTATTTATTTTACGCATTTAGTAAAAATACCAGGGATTAATATTAATAGGTAAACAAGAAAAAACGTTTGTTTTCTGCATCGTGTTTATAAGATAAGAGGCGAATAAATAGCAGCTTATTAAATTGCAAGTTTTCTTGAAATATAAACAAAATGAAGTTTTATCTGCGTAATATACAATATGCATCGATTGTGAATGTGACTCAACAGGATGAATAATTTTATTTTAAAACCCAAACAATTCATCAGCAATTTGTGGACTATTGTGGAGCATGAATAAGATCAGGTAATTAATATTAATCGGGTGAAAGGCTATCTGAATTTATTTTTATCAAAAATCCGTAAACTGGATGGGATAGGTCGAAAGAGCTATTGGACCTATTGGAAACAGGGTGAATCAAAAAAACGGGGAACGAAATATTAGGTTTAAAAAACTCACCATATCCTACACGATTAGAACTAGACAAAAAATGTTAATAGTTTTAAAAACAGATCACTAAAAACTATAGTTTTGAAGACTTTAAAAAAAATCGATTCTTACATGCCGGATGACAATAAAACTTAGTCCACGGAGTCATTTCTAAACGGTTTGAGTTAGAGATTTGAAATTTGAGGTATTAATATGGTTGCATATGATGAACATTTGTGACATAAAAACAATCCAAAATCGTTTTTGGTCTTATCGGAACTACCACCAACTTTGTTATTTTAAATGGAACTCCCTATACAGGGTGTCCCGCAGTCAATGGTACACAGTAAAACAGGATATTCTCTGGTTGAAAATATTAACCCAAAACGTCTAGTCCGAAAGTTGATAATAGTCGAGATACAGGGTGGCCGAAAGTTAATAATAGTCGAGATACAGGGTGCCAAATTTAATATTTATTTTTACTTTTATTTAAAGATTTTTCTTCAATATTGCACGATTTGGATGAAATTCAGTGATTAGGGGTTTATTGGTATGAGAAATTGAAATCTGGTAATAGTTTTGAAGTAGGTGGTAAAGGGCACCACCAGCAGCTCTTCGTCCTCATTTAAAGAATCATAACTTTTTTTGTGGCTGGATATAATCAATTTATAATTGGAAATTATTATTACTGTTGTATTTTGCTCAAAAAAGATACACATAATGTATGTCGCTCCGAGCAGCCCTTTCTGAGATAATCAGATGTTAATGTTTTAGTATGTATTGAAAAAGGTATTTTCCGATTTCATAATAGCCTGTATTTTGAAAACTATTAACTTTTGGACTAAGGCATATTGGGTTGGATCCTCATATTTCAACCTCAAAAATGACTCTTAATGTTTTGTAGCCTTATAGTAGTTTTAAAAATACAGGGTATCACGTGATGAACCGTATTTTGAAAACCCCTAATTACTAAATTTCATACAAATCGTGCAGTATTGAAGAAAAATCTTTAAAGAAAAGTAAAAATAAATAATAAATTTGACACAATATTTTCAACCAGAGAATATGCTGTTTCTCTGTGTACCATTAATTGCGGCACACCCTGCATATTTTGCCTTTTTTGTATTCTCTAGATAATTCTAAACAAGTTTCCATAGCATAAAATTGATAGTTAAGATATCGGCTCTCAAAAATAAGCCATACCTAATTCTTACTAATTTGTATCTTACGAGAAAACCAAGTACCTAGGCCAGGACAACAATAAGTATAGCTAATTCTTACTTACTTGAAGCACTATCCAAAAATATGGTTTGAGAAAATATTGGAATTTTCAAAATAATTGTTTTTCGTGAATTTACTTGTCAGGCTCTGATCACTCCCTGTACAAAAATAGTTTAATTCACAGCAATGATAACATAACAAAATATGTTTTAAAAGTAATTCAGGGAAATCAAAAATTTTAATTTGACACTGTATGTTTCTTAATATCAACTTTTAGAAGAGAAAAGTAGGGATCTATGCAATATTTTTATGTAACGTTTAACCCCTTAAAGTTTGGCAACAGCTTTCTGGAACACCCCGCATGTACAAAAAAAAAACTAACCACTGTGTGTTCATAAAAAAGTTCCTTGGTTTGAAATAAACTCATTAGTTATTAAACTTTTATTAATACAAAGTGTCCTAAAAGTGCCGAATCGACTCGGCCCTAGAATTTTAAATGAGACAACCTATATTTTATTTTATTTCTAGATTTTGTTTTGAGCGTTTGTATATAAAATTGTATAGCTCGATTGTCATTGGATTTTGACTATTTACATTTTAAGCACTTTGAAGCTGTGTAGAATCTAAACGGTTTAACTTGCAGCAAAATTAGTTCTATATTCCTATCTTAATTTTTTTATAGGCCGCCTGATGGTGCTCTACTTAGAAGTCAAGACAAATTTTTTTAAGAATTGAAAATTTCAAATGTTTTGGCTGACCCTGCTGTAGTTGACACCATGATATAGCAGGAATGTGAAAGTCTTTTTGCTCTAGGCCAAAACGTCTAGATTCTGCAGAGCTTCAAAGTGCTTAAAATATAATTTGTCAAAAGGTTATTATTTAACAACAAATCCCAATCGACCTATACTATTTCATAAGAAAATAGAACTCAGAATAATAAGCAGAATATAACAATAAAATAAAATACAGGGTGTTCCATTTGATTTTTTTTCTAAAGTCGTTAGTATTTGAGGAAAGGTAGTGCCCCAAGATAAACGACAGTGCCTTTCCCGATATATTGACCTCCAACCCCGTACCACACAGGCAAAGTATTCGAAATTCGTGGTATTAATGCAATAAAATAAATTTGGGTTTTTCCCAAAAATTTTACCTGAAAAAATTTAATAAAGGATGTCATTATCCCAATATACCTAGTAAATTATTTTAATGCCCCTAGTTTTAGTACCCTGTCAGTTTGAAGTTGAAGTTTGTAAAAAGTGGTGATTGTTAGGATGGTGATGATTAGAATACAGTGTGTATTTGTGTTAAATTTAAAGACATTTAAAGTAATATTTTTATTTGTGCTAGTTATGAAAGTCAGTGCTAGTGGTACCTAAGTAGATCAATTTGATGTCATATATAGGGTCATACAATAAGAGATAAATTAGGTGGTCCTTAAAATAGAGACATGATGAAAAAATTAACAAAAAAAAATTGAACCTTATTTTCACCAAAGCAAAAAGTAGGGCGGAATGTGTTGGCAGATAAAAAAACATATTGTATATTTTAGACTAAGATCTCCTTATTCTAACCTAGTAAAAACTTCTTGCATCTTTTTGCACTTTTTAGATATTTTGATTTTTTTATATATAATTGCACTATCTAAAAATGAATAAAAATAGTACTAACAAGTAACCCATTCATCATTTTTTTTATTTTATTCAATTTTTATAAGTCAAAGTAAAATTTTACATATAGAAATGATAAATAAAAAACATGCGCATATTTTGGTGGTTTTATAATTTGTATTTGATATACAGGGTGTTAAAAAAAACCAAAACACGTTTTGACAAAAAATATGTACTCGATTATATTAAAATAAAATGTTTAGACCAATATGTAGGTAAGAAACTAGAATTAATATATAAAAAAATGTACAGGGTGAGTAAATAAAATCGCCTGTATTTGATATACAGGGTGTTAAAAAAAACAAAACACGTTTTAACAAAAATAATGCTCTAGATTATATTAAAATAAAATGTTTAGGCAAATATATAGTTACGAAGCTAGAATTAATATATAAAAAAATTTACAGGGTGAGTAAATAAAACGTATTTTTTTAAAGTATATGTTTCTTTTAAGGTTCTCGGCCGAAACCCAGGTCTTTAACAAGGCGACAATTTGTTAACTTTTTACAAAGTAGTAGGTCACCTGATTTTAACATAAAATCCAATTATTTGCATGATCAGGTGCGAATTTCAATCGGATGCGAATCATTGTCGACAGAGGACTCAACAACACTAAAATATTTTATTAAAACATATAAAATAAAATGGTCTGAAGTAAATCGCAATATGCCACAATTTGAAAAAAAAATGAAGCCTGGTTAAATTCGAGTTTAGAGTAGAAATATCGACCCCTAGTAGCAGTGGAATAAAAACAGGTGATTTTTCATCTTCAAGTGAACGTATGGAAAAAAAAAGAACTGAAAGCTTACGTTCAAACTTTAGTGCGGAGGAGTTAAGTTATGCAACGTAGAGCTGAGGGAGGACTGGATATTTCCAAAGTCATTAAGAATGTTTTATTTACGACTCCCTGTATAAATTTATAAATATACATTTTTTGTCATTAACATTGATGAATCACATAATCTAATAAATTTTATAATGTTTTTTAGTAAAATTTGCCACTAATTTAAATATTAAAAATATGTCTTTTAGTCTAATTTTTAGTCTTTCACGAAATAAAAAACTAGTGGTATATTTTATGAGCACACTCTATAAATTCATAAATATATATATATTTTTTTACTTATCATTGATTAATTACATAATCTAATAAATTTTATGAGCTTTTTAAGTAAAATTTGCTTCAAATTACACTGTCGTATATTAATACCACGAATTTCGAATAATTTGCCTGTGTGCGTACGAGGGTTATGTGAAGAGATATCAAAAAATTGTAAAAACAAAAATTTTGGAGTTTTACCTGACATTTTTGAATCCGATGTCAAAATTTTTGTTACCGCTTGGAAATGTCAAATTTTGACAGATGGCCGGTTTTTTCTTATGGAACACCCTATATTTGATTTCACGATTAAAAAGAGATGAATTTTATGATTTCAAATATACACATATAGTTTATTTATCTTTAGTTAAGCCGTTTTGGAAATATCTGGCTCTAAACTTTAGGATAACATTACATAGAAAGATCTTGATAGGCGGTGTATTGTTATTGTTTGACATTTATTGAGTAACAATAAATGAATAAATGAATCGTAAGTCATTATAAATTTTTGCTAGTGGGTCCATAAATTTCAAAAAAATTGCCGTACAGTAAAATATACGAACGACTTCACATTTTTCTTCTTTACTGTATGGCATTTATTGACATTTATGGAGCCACTAGCAAAAATTAATAATGGCTTCCGAGTCATTTATTCATTTGTTACTCAAGAAATGTCAAACAATAATAACGCACCGCCTACCAAGATCTTTCAATGTATTATTTTCTTAAAGTTTAGAACCTGATATTTCCAAAACGGTTTAACTAAAGATAATTAAACCATAATATATTTATATCTTAAATCATAAAATTAAAAAAAAAATCTGTCAAAATTTTACATTTCTAAAAAAGCAACAAAAATCTTGAAATCGTATTCAGAAATTTTAGGAAAAACCCCAAAACCTTTGTATTTAGAATTTTATGAAATCTCTTCACATAATCCCTGTAGGAGTCAATATATGGGAAAATACCCTGTACATGCCTAACTCAAGAGGGTAATTTTATTTATTTTCAGAAGAAACATATCGTAAAAAAACAGGAACATTTTTTACTTTAAAATGATTACTAGAAAATGAAAATAACTTTGAGAAAATCCAGTGACGTTCCACTTTTTCTTTAAAAAGGATTTGAGTGTTTTAGACAAGAACGCAATGAAAAAATTCCATTAGTTCCATTCTTAAAAATACATATTGTTACATTTTCTATGTGTTGTAGAAATATAAAACATTCAAAGCAAATTTTTTTTCAAAAAAAAATTAAGTGATTTGGGACATGAAGTTTAATTTTTCCTCTTATAATCACCCAAGGAATTATACTCTCAAGGAGCAGCATCTTGTTCTAAAACAACCTGTATACTATCACTTCTTATAAAAATAAAGTTCAGTCATCCCTTCATTATAAATAATTATTACTTATTTATATAATACTAATTACTTCCCTTGCTATTTTGCACCAAACTCATAATTTTTAACGTTCTTGAAGACATTTTTATATCAACGTGCGATCACCATAACAGAGTACAGAATGAACTATTCCACGCGGACGAAGTCGCGGGCACAGCTAGTACATAAATATATAGCCAAGATGAGATCCTGGCAAACCCTTACTATCGGCAACACTGCAAGATCTCACCTTAATATATAATTACAGTTTATACAAATAACTGGATCTCAACTTGCAAATATAAATAGGTGATCTCTATCTGTCTAAAATATGTTATGTATATAAAAAACGTCAAATAATTTACCCCTCAGCAGTTGCCATGAAT
>JAHBCN010016401.1:0-19616 GCA_019359885.1 Listronotus oregonensis
TTTAAAAAATTTTTTTTTAAACCCCCGGGTTGTCGCATAGGCATTTTTAAATACCGAAATTTTGGGAATTTCAAATTTAAAATTTTTACTTAAATTAAAATATTAAATACATTAGATCATTTTAACGGTTAAAAAGGACTAACTTCAAAAAAAAAAAAAAAATGTGAAAACTTTTTTTTGGTCGGAAAAACCCCCTTTTTCAATGGAAAAAAAAAAATTTTTTTCAAAAAAAATAGTTTTAGGAAAAAAAAAATTAAAAATTTTTTTTTTTTTATTAAAAATAAAATTTGACAAAAAACCAAAAAAAATTAAAAAGTAAAAAACTTCCCCCCAAAAAAATTTTTGGGGAATATTTTCCCCAAATGGGGGTTTTTCGGTTAAACCAAAATAATAAAATTCAAATTTTTTGCCAAATAACAAATTAAATGGGGTTTCTTTTTTAAAATTTGGGGGGGGGGCACAAAAAATATAGGGTATATATTTATATATATATATATATATTATATATATATATATATATATATATTATATATATATATATATATATATATATATATATATATATATATAATATATATAAAGAAATGATTTCTTGCTAAAAATAGTATACATAATAAAGAGACAAAATATATTTTAAATGAAAATCGTCTATTAAATGTAAGATACATATCAGAAATATATAAACTTATCACAAAGGTTTTTGGCATATTTAATTTACAATTAATTTTTTTTTTTTTTTAATTTAAAAAGCGAATAGTCGCAAATATCACAGAGCATATCATGGCATTTTTTGCCAAAACAGTATTATATCGACACATATTAATTGTAATATACAACTGCCTTTAAACTAAACTTGTCAGTTATTGTAAAATTTTTTCGGGTCAGAATATATAAAATTAAAATTTATTTTGGACTAAGAATCGATATACTATGAAGAGTTTTATAAAAAAACAATATATTAAAATTTTTCATTTAAAAAATGCTCTTTTGTCATGTTTCGGTAAACTAAGTGAAAAAGTGATCTCTAATATACTACAGTATATCAAAATACAACTTCCCGCTCAAAGAGACATGAGTTATGGGTATCAGCTTAAGCAATCTAACATATTTTAAAGGTAAAATAAAGAAAATTATTTAAACAAGTCGCCAATAGCCTATGCCCATTAAAGCAACTCCTATTTAAAAAATATTTTTTTAGATCTTCATAAAAACTGCTGTTTTTTTACAGAAGGTAACACTAGTGGTAAGAGCGGTAGGTACTTGTCGAACGAACAAGGTAGAAAAAAGGCAAATAAGACGCAACCATTTTTAAAAATAAATGATTTTGCAGAAATTCTAGGTTGAGGTCAAACGGAAAAAAACAATGTTAACCAATTGGGCACAAGTTAAACAAACCGCATTGTTTTTAAAGTTAAAAAAAAATCTAAACTTTACGAGTCATGACCTCAGATAAACCACTACTACTCTTACTGAAAAGGACGGTAGGGAATAATCGAGGATTGTGGCAAAAGGTTATGTAAATTGTTTATTCTGAAATATACATTCACAACAATTTAACAAAAAATAGTCCACACTGAATGCCTACAATAGATTTTATTAATTAGTTTTTATAGTAGGGTTTGCTATTGTTGTAATATTTTTATTTGCCATTACCTATGATAAAAATAATAAAAAGCAAGTATCTTTTTACCGTAAAAAATAAGCGGTAGTTCTAAAAAAGTTTAACAAATAAATTTTAGATATACAGAAAAGATAGGTGGGCATCAAAGACACCGAATATGACACAGTGACTCAACTACTAAAGTCAGTCTTTGCCAATGAACATATTAATCTTGCGTTTTAGTATGACACGGTAATAATATAAGAACACCCCACCACCTTTCTTTTGTTAGTTCGAAATTTATATGATATGCGCAAGTACAATTGATTGCGCTCGGTTGGGTTAAATGACAAAACTAAATAAATTAATATCTTTCTTGCTAGACAAGCATAGCCTATTCTTGTTTTTATTACTATTTTTTGGGATTTTAATTTATTATTAAAAACTTATAAAAATCCTTGCATAATATATCTATCCGAAAAAAAAAGGCTTTGTAAAACCATTGTCATTTTGATAAAATAGCATTGCGGTATGGTTGTCTTAATTTCCATCAGGCACCGCAGTTCGGTACCAACGGTTGTTTTAAAGGTTTATGGGTTAATTTGAATAAAAAATTAATTGGTTTCATGGTGTGTATATGGCTACTACTGAAACTGGGCGACCAAAAGCACGGATGTTTAATGGTTGTATATTTCCAAAATATTGCTCATATATATTCATCATTTGAAACGTTTAAATCTTTATATCTTCTTTAAGTAAATAATTTATTTACAAAGAGTTATACTTTATTAATATTTGTGAATCACTTATATTAAAAAAAAAACTTTCAATTTGTACACATTTGTAGTCAATTTATCCTTTTAATTTTTACAACTAATTAAATTTTGGTAATATTTTGTAAATTTGTACATATCAATCTCACTTACCATGTATACAGTAAACATAATTTTAAAGTAATGTAATATATCTCTTCTTAATATGCCAAAGAATTTCATCTATAGTAGTGTAATTTATTTTTATGGAATATATGAGTGGTGCATATAAATTTGTACATTTTATTTTTAATATATTTTTATGTATGATAAATACTATTCGAAACTAAAACAAAATAAATCAAAACGCGTTTATTAAAAAAATCACAAATAAAATCAAAAATTAAATCTCAGTATTCGACTTAATAATAATTCTATAGCTTTTATCAGAGAGCATTGTTACAAATACTTTATATAAAAAAACGAATCCTCTATTTTTCCTTGTGTGTTAGACAATGTTATGGTTTTAAAAATACTACTCTTTTAGTCTTCCGTTCTCTTTATTTGGTAATTAATACTTAATTGATACACTTAAAAACTATTGAGGATACATCGGTAACCGAGACGTTGTGCATCAATTAACAAGTAGACACTGCCCAGTCCAAGATTTTAGTGTTGTTTCGAAAAATGCAAGTGTTGCAACTTTAAAACTGTTAACCTATTTGTTACTTTTTTTAAAATAACAGTGAAGAGTTCAAATTATAACTGATGTTTGTAATGTGTTTCGTCGCCTTTTACAAACATATTTAAAAAAATCTAGGGTTACCTAGAATTTTTTTTATTATGCCGGTTATAAAAGAGAATATTTAAGGGGGTATTCAAGTCCAACAAATTCGATTTTTTTATATTTCGAAAGTTTAGATACTAAAAAATATCCGCTTAAATTTTTTCAAATTTCGAATTATTTTAAAAGTTATAGCTAAAGTTGTTGTTCGGCGCAATGAAGCTAAAATCGAAATTTAATCTTTAAGTGCCCCAAAAGAAGAAAGAAGTGCTCGTATATCAGAGAAAAATTCGTTAAATATTTTATTTGAGGTAAAAGAAGGCACAATATATGCAGCCAGAACCGCTAAATAAAGAAATGTTAGTTACAAGTTACATGTACTGTTCTATATATTAGACTACCCAAAACTTAATTTAAACTTTAAACGCGTTTTTTCTTAAAACTACTTTTTTTGGAACATTTGTCACAAAATTGCAAGTTTCAATTGATCAATTTTCTTAAAAGTTATTTTGTTTATATGGCACAAGTCAACAAAAAATTAATTTTTACAATTTTATATGAAACCGCTATTTTTCATTTTTTTTTTTAATTTATCGAGATTCCTATGTTAACATTTGTACTGATGAAGAATCTGCCATAATTTTATTTTTCAAATGATCAGAAGACCGTGACCAGATGGACACGCTTTTTTGCCCCTCTACTTCAACAGCGTGTAACTTTGTGACATATGTTTTTCTCTTTTATTTTTTGTTTTATTCTTTAAGTATAAAAAAAAAAAAATAAAAAATAAATAGCAAAAATATTATTTAATGTTTTTTAACAGTTAAAAAACACCCGAAATTAGAGCTTTTAGTAAAATATAATCTATATGACCCTTTAAAATGGTCGTCGAAATTAAAATACAACATTCTTTACTTATTGATATTGTTATTCTTGTCTAAAGTGAAAAACCAATTTGACCGTTTTAACGTATTTAGAGTACGAACTGAATAAAAAATTGGGTAAAACCATCTTTTTTTCTAACTAGGAATATTGAAAATAACATATGGACTCAAGGACGGTCGTATAAGACCCTTTCTTTCTATGTCTCTAGAAATACATCTTGGTAATTATTTTACTGATGATGCGTCATCGGAAGTTATTCGATGTAGGATTATGCTGGTGTTTCCCAAGACTTTTTTGATAAAATTTTTTGTAAGTTATTCTTTAAAAAAATTTCAGCTTTATCATTACGGTTATTACTTTTACGATCTGCTATCTTGTCTCAAGGCGCATAGATATTGCAGCACCTATGATTTACAATAATTTAGCATCAACAACTTATACGAATTTATTCTTGTACCTTAATTAATAAAATTGGTTTCGAAGGCTCTTCTTAGTTTTTCTAATACCGCAAGGTGTATAGTTTTTATACAGTGCATCCCAAATTGGGCCTACACGTATTGGTAACTCGGGAACCATTAGAGCTACAGTGTTGGTTAAATTAGGAAAGTTTTAGATAATTTAATTGCACAATTAAATCTGCTTTCAGGTTTTATTTATCTTTTATGGTTTTTGAGATAATTAAGAAAAACCAAAATGGTGCATTTTTAACTTTTGCCTGTAGCTCGCAAACTGCCAATTTTACGGTTTTAAAATTACTACATTATTAGAACACTTTTTTAAAAAGAATTTAATTTAGGTGAAAATATTTTTACAAGTTTATTTGTTTTTAAGATATTTACCCAAACTTTGGATTTACATACGGACGCCATATTGGATTTTTACATTTTTAAAAAGAGCTCTTTAAGAGCTTTTCATTAATGTATCACTGTTAAAGACTTTACCTAAAACGTGACAACTACGCATAGCCCGGTGGCAAACCCCCTCTAAGACTGTAACGCGTGTAACCTTCGAGAGCGGCGCCTCCGACGCGCAGAACGACAAAGAACTCTAACGAAGTAGCATTGTTTAGAAAATCCTTATTTTTAACCAGTATTTTTTTAATGTAAAAGTAGTTAATAAAGCCGATAAGAGATAACAAAAGGTTTTTGTCTTTAAACCGTACATTTTGGTCCTTCGTAACGAATCTTCAAGAAAGTGAATCAGCTAAATAAATCCAAGAAAAATACAGTGCATTTGCCAGCCAACATCGCCATTATTGCAAGTGACCACCGCACGTCGACCGATCAACGTTCACGACGCTGGATTGCCGGTGAGTTTGTTCCATTTTATCCCGCTTCCTAGCTTAATTTTCACCTGAATAATTATGTAATATTGCTTTGCTAATTATTTACTTTAATTTTATAGTGTAATATACACTAATTTATTAAAGATTTTACCTATTCTATCTTTGTCGTTCTCAAAATTTGCTTTATATTATCGAATATTATTGATACCGATTTTGTCGATTTGACAATGCTTTACCGATTTTTTTATACTGTTTAACGATTTTACGAGGTTTTCCAAATAATTACCGATTTTCTTCTACCGATATCTATTTATTTACCGAGTAACTTATCAAAAACTTATAATTGATGATTATCGATTTTTTAACGATTACGATTTATAGCTATAGCAATTAAACGAGGTTTTCTCTAACAAACTTACCGATTTAATTTTTAATTACCGATGTATATCTAATTACCGAGTACTTATCTAACGAAGCTTGTTATTACCGATTTGTATCTTTTTACCGAATACCATTTAACGAAACGTATTATTATTACCGATTCTGTTCTTAAGCGAGTTGTATCGATTTGCCAGGTACAATTTACCGAAACTTGTTATTTATTATTTACCGATTTTAGCGATAATATTATTTATAACCTATTGTTTTGCAAGTTTTTTTGCTAAACAAAAACATTTACCGATTTTTTAACTATAGATTTGTGGTTTTTACTGCATATATCTTTATCGAAACCTAGGCCTTAAAGTTGCTACAATTATTTACTGAGAACGTATTCATATTTTGTTTAATTTGTGCAGCTTTATAGTGCTTTTATTGAAAGTGTTTTGGTGTACCTATTTTATAATACACATACATAAATAAATGTGAGTTATTTACTAAATATGTAATATTTTAGTGAATTGATATCTATTTTATGTACTTATGTATAATTTGTTTTTTAAAATAAACGAGTTAATACAGGGTGTTGATTTATTAACTTACCTATAAAATAAAGAAATACTTCCTTGTGTTTTATTACCGACATTTCCCTTTATAATTTATTTTAAACCTTTATTTGTTTCCGAATATAAGGGTAAGTATCTATATACCGATTAATATATTTTTTATTTATTATGGCTGATCAAGAAAAAGCCCTAAATATAAAACTTGGAAGTGTTAAAGGGCAGTTAACAAGATTTGTCAAATTTCTCGATGATTTTTCTTCACATTCTGATTACAAGAACCTATCGACACGCCTTGAAAAGGTGGAGTCAAATCTTTTAAGTGAATTTGATCATTATCAGACTCAGATTTTACTGTTAAATCCTGATCATGACTTTGATGATGAAAGAACCGATTTTGAAGATAAGTTTTATAGCGCTTTAGCACGCGCCAGATCGTTACTTGACAACAGCCCTTTAGCACAAATTCCAAACCCTCAACCACAACCTACACATGCCACGCATAATGTAAGATTGCCACCCTTAAATTTACCAGAGTTTGATGGTGGTTTTGATAAATTTACTCAGTTTTATGATACATTTAAAACCATTATTCATGACAACAAGATACTTACACCAACACAAAAATTTTATTATTTACAGTCTTCATTAAGGGGTGAAGCCCTTCAAACTATACAGTCTATACAAATAAGCGATCAAAATTATTTTATTGCGTGGAATTTATTAATCGAAAGGTATCAAAACCAACGTGTTATCATAAATACGCACATAAAGGCAATTTTTGAAATACCCACTTTAAATAGAGAATCCAAAGATGGTTTACGACATCTTTTAGATATCTTGCAGCAAAATATTCGATCTTTAGAAGTTCTGGGGCAACCAGTAAAGTCCTGGGATGCCATTCCAATCTATTTACTAAGCTCAAAACTAGATAACACTACTCGCCGAGAATGGGAAACTTCTATTAAAAGTTCACAATTACCAAAGTATACCGAATTTATCGATTTTTTAAATAAAAAATGTCAAATGCTCGAAACGTTAAATTTTAATTCAACACCATTAAACACAAAATCACAGAGTGGCCGTGTTCTTTCTCATGTTTCTCCAATAAATGCTAAATGCCACTTCTGTAAAGGAACCCATTGGTTAAATTTATGTCAAAAATTTCTTAATCTGTCTATCGATGCGAGGCTAACTGAAGTAAAAAATATGAACTTGTGTACTAATTGTTTACGCTCCAATCATAAATATAAAGACTGTAGATCAGATGGCTGCAGAAAATGTAAAAATCGCCATCATACTTTATTGCATTTCGAACGAAGTTTTCCCGAACCAAAAAATACTAATATTTCTAGACACACCCCTAACGAATCTAAACGTCCCGTTCAAAATCATGAACAAAAAGAGGAAATACCATCCCACGAGGTTGTTACTGCTTTATCAAATAAAACAAATTTTTCTCACATTCTTTTATCTACAGCGAATGTCTATATCTATGACAAAGAAGGTAGCCCCTTCTTATGTCGTGTACTTCTTGACTCAGGGTCACAATCTAATTATATAACTTATGATTTAGCTAACAAACTACAACTTCAATTTAACAATATCAATCTACCAGTAAGTGGTATTAGTCAAAGTCTAATAAATATTAAACATTCTACGAGTACTGCTATCAAATCAATTCATAATTCATTTAATACTAAACTTAATTTTCTTATTATCGAAAAAATCACAGACGATCTTCCAAATTTCTCCTTTAACTCAAACAATTTTAAAATTCCTGAAAATATTAAATTAGCTGATACTCAATTCAACACATCTAATGCCATAGATCTATTGCTTGGTGCAGGCATATTTTATAATTTGCTTTGTGTCGGTCAAATCAAGTTAGGAACTAATATGCCTATTTTACAAAAGACTCACTTAGGCTGGATTATATCAGGCCCCATACCAATAAATCATACTCATAAAAATATAATTTGTAATTTAAACATTAGCAACCAAAATATAGAACATCAGCTAGAAAAGTTTTGGCAATTAGAAGAATGTCAATCTACCAAAAAATATTCA
Source organism: Listronotus oregonensis (assembly GCA_019359885.1). Taxonomy (NCBI): domain Eukaryota; kingdom Metazoa; phylum Arthropoda; class Insecta; order Coleoptera; family Curculionidae; genus Listronotus; species Listronotus oregonensis. Next base: position 8,318 of record JAHBCN010016401.1, read on the forward strand.
CAAGAAGAAAGGGAATGTGAAGAATATTTTATGCAAACAACCACTCGTGATAGTAATGGTAAATTTACGGTCAGTTTACCGACTAAAAATAATTTAATGGAATTGGGTGAATCTAAAGATAATGCTATTAAACGTTTCTATTCTATTGAAAAACGCCTAAGTAAAAATCCGCTTTTAAAGGATCAGTATTGCGATTTTATGCAGGAATATATTTCTTTAGGACATATGACCGCAGTTAACGAATCAGATGATAACTTTTCCTATAAAAGAAACTATTATTTACCTCATCATTGTGTAGTCAAAGAAAACAGCTCTACCACTAAAGTAAGAGTTGTATTCGACGTTTCAGCCAAAAGTTCTTGCGGTATATCACCTAATGATGTATTAAAAGTCGGGCCTACGATACAGGATGATTTACTTTCTATAATAATGCGTTTTAGAACCTATAACTACGTTATTACCGGCGACATTGAAAAAATGTATCGTATGGTTAATGTTAAGGAGTCCGATCGAAATCTCCAACGAATTGTTTGGCGTTCAAACCCGGAAGATGAACTCAAGACTTATCAGTTGAATACCGTGACTTACGGAACGGCTTCCGCGCCATTTTTAGCTATTCGTTCGTTACACCCAGTAGCTTACGATAATATGAATGAGTTTCCTGAAGCTTGTAACATTATTCTACTCGATTTTTACGTCGATGATTTAATTTTCGGAGCTGCAACGATATCTGATTCTATTCGATTAAAATATGAAATATCCGCCTTACTTGCTAAGTCAGGCTTAATACTTAGAAAATGGATGTCAAATGATAAACGAATTTTAGAATTAGTTAGTGATATGTCCCTAATTTCTTTCCTTAATGCACTAAAGCGCTTTTGTTCTAGACGTGGTGTACCTACTACAATCTACTCGAATAATGATAGCAATTTTAAGGCCGCGGCTAATAAATTACACAATGTGTATAAATATTTAATAAATAACCAAGGCTCGGACAATATTCATGATTATATACGCGAAAATAATATAAAATGGGTTTTTAAACCTCCAAGATCTCCACACTTTGGGGGATTATGGGAAGCTTGTGTCAAATCCACAAAACATCATCTAAAGCGAATTTTGGGTGATGCTCATTTAACATTTGAGGAACTTTATACCATAATTATTCAGATTGAAGGAATTCTTAACTCCCGACCTATTACTCCATTGTCCGACAATCCTAATGACCTAGAAGCACTTTCTCCTTCCCATTTTCTCATTGGGCAAATGATAACTTCACTACCACAACGTGATGTAATCAGATCACCTATCAATCGTCTAACCAACTATCAGAGGCTTCAACAGATGGTTCAACACTTTTGGTCCAGGTGGCAGAGTGAATATCTAACTACCCTCCCACAGAGATATAAATGAAAACAGTCCAAGGCTGAAATGCTGAAAATTGGTATGATGGTTTTACTAAAGGAAGATGGAGTACCTCCACTACATTGGCAAATTGGCCGAATAACTGAAGTCCATCCAGGGGAGGATCAACAAATTAGAGTCGTCACTGTGAAGACTGGAAAAGGAACTTTCAAACGAGCTTTTTCTAAAGTGTGTCCACTTCCAATCGAAATATAGTGACTTGTGTTTAATAAACTAAGTTCGCTCCTGATGGAACTGTTAAGACTTTATTGAAACCGTTATCAACGCCTTTCAAGGGGGGCGGTATGTTAAAGACTTTACCTAAAACGTGACAACTACGCATAGCCCGGTGGCAAACCCCCTCTAAGACTGTAACGCGTGTAACCTTCGAGAGCGGCGCCTCCGACGCGCAGAACGACAAAGAACTCTAACGAAGTAGCATTGTTTAGAAAATCCTTATTTTTAACCAGTATTTTTTTAATGTAAAAGTAGTTAATAAAGCCGATAAGAGATAACAAAAGGTTTTTGTCTTTAAACCGTACAATCACAAGTCTAGGTTTCAGATTGCTTAAGCTCTAAAAACGATAATTTTTGTTTATTGGAAAGTAGGCTTAGACTAGACTGCGTAATGGCCGCCCCGTTTCATAAAAAAACAAATGATACGCATCTTATAATTTAAATAATGTAAATGTCAAAATTAGCGTGCATCTTATTTCTCGTTTAGAAACGCCTCTAACAAAAATTCAAGTTTTGATTATTTTAAGTATTTACAATAATGGCTTTTAATCATTCCAATGATGAAAAGGTAAATATGCTAAAAATGTGTTTTAAATCTAACAGAAATACAGACGCTGCAGCACTTGCATACGAAGAATAATTTCCGGAGCGGCAATAACCTAACCAAAGACATTTTAGATTCTTAGTTACGAACTTGTTAGCCTATGGATCTTTTGTGAAACCAAATCCCAAAACGTATACAAAAAGTAATGAAGCAAGAGAGGCGATTATAATGGAAAACGTTAGAGATGATCCCGCAACATCTGTGAAAGTGGAAGAACAGACAACAATTCCTAAGTCATCTGAGCATCGGTCTTTAAAAAAACACCGTTTTCATTCATACAAACCACGTATTGTCCAGGGTCTTCAGGGGAATGATTTCAATAGACGAATCACCTTTAGTCAATGGTTTATTACTAAATGTCAACAGATACTCAATTTCCAATCCAAGGTTCTCTGGACAGACGAAACCCGGTTTACAAATTGTGGAATTTTTAATATGCACAATTATTATCACTGCTGGGATACAGAAAATCCACATAATTTAGAAGAAAGACGGCTACAAACAAGGTTTGGCTTTAATGTCTGGTGTGGCATCATAGGTAATTTAAAATGCACCTTTAACCCGAAACTAGGCTGGAACTAGAACACAGGGTACGGGATGTGTTTGCTTCATCAACTGAAACACGTTACGCCGAGTAACCCGCAAGGTGTTGGAAAAAAGGGAGAAATGTGTGGAAACTGGAGGAGGACATGTACTGTGATTTTATTTTCTTCTTTACTAATACATTTTTGTTTAAGTGTTTAATTATTATCAGTTGAAGGTAATATTAGAAAGTATTAATTTTTGCAAAAAGCATCACTTTTTTTCTATAAGTTTTGAATTTCGCTCGCACAAGAGATCCATAGGGTAACAAGTTCGTTAATAAGAATATTAAATGTCTATGGTTTATCATTTGTTTTTTATGAAACAGGGCGGCCATTACGCAGTCTAGTCTAGTCTAGCTTACTATCAAATAAACAAAAATTATCGTTTTTAGAGCTTAAGCAATCTGAAAACCTAGACTTGTAACACATTAATAAAAAGCTCTTGAAGAGCTCTTTTTAAAAATGTAAAAATCCAATATGGCGTCCGTATGAAAATCCAAAGTTTGGGTAAATATCTCAAAAACAAATAAAGTTAGAAAAATATGTTTACTTAAATTAAATTCTTCTTAAAAAAGTGTTCTAATAATGTAGTAATCTTAAAACAGTAAAATTGGTAGTTTGCGTGCTACAGGAAAAAGTTAAAAATGCACCATTTTGGTTTTTCTTAATTATCTCAAAAACCATAAAAGATAAATAAAATCTGAAAGCAGATTTAATTTTGCAATTAAATTGTCTAAAACTTTCCTAATTTAACCAACTCTGTAGCTCTAATGGTTCCCGAGTTACCAATACATGTTGGCCCAATTTTGGTCACACTGTCTACATGGTATTATACAGTACTAAAATTGGTTTGTTTTTATTATATTTAATACCACTTTAGATATTCTTTCATATTTTAGTTATAACTTGCTACGAGACAACTAAGACTTCTTTATCTACCAGTCGGGTCGTACTTAAAATTTTGCAATTTTTAATAAACAATTATAACACACCATTTTTTTTGTATTCACAGCATTTCTATAATTACCTACAAGTCCTCTTTGGTTCTTAGGGTACCTCTAGTCAGGTATCCTAGAGATGGGTACCTCTGGCTTTTCAAAATCAGAAAGTAAATAATCATTTGCAAAAACTTTCTTTTTCGTCGTTATTTGTTATGAACATAATTATTATCAAAATCATATTTTAAAAATAAATATTTATACCACATTTACTTTTTTTTACCGAAAGTTAAGTCAGTTCCACAACTTTAACCATCCGTTTGATTTTTTCAGCACAAGAAGGTTTTTCTCTCTCTATAAACCTTTATATTTGTTCTGTGGTAATAAACTATTTCCTACTTGACGTAAGACACTCACAGTACGTTAGTACTTAGGCTTTAAATCTTTGTGCACTGACCTGAAATACAAAAAATATTTTTTTTTATTGCATTCAAAAATTATTTCTTAAATGCCGTAAATAAATGTTAATAAAATATAATATTTTTTAATAAGGAGAAGTGTAATAGTAATAAAAATATATTAATGTTTTTAAGTCATTATCTTTATGTTGTCTTTTTTCTTACAAAATATTATGTTACAATAATCACCTACAAAGAAACCGTTCCTAACATATTTGGAAGTTATTACTTAGCCCATTATTGGTATTTGTCAATCTTTAAATATCTATCTTAATGCTAAATAAATATTTTTGTTTAATTTTTAGACAACAAGTTATTTATTTATTAGCAGTTTCATATATATTTTTTAAATAGTTAACAAATTTTCAGATAATAAAATAAAGCTATATTAAAGAGGAAATTCTATTACTATTATTTATTGTTTGAAAATACAACGATTTTGGAGAAAATAGATATTAAAAAGGAATATTGTCTTTATTGGCAAAAACAGAATTTAGAAATTCGCTTTTTCGTGGAAAATAAAAGTTTTAATTAAAAAAAAATTGTATTTCTGGTTAGCAATAACAATTGAAAGCGGAACAATTACTAGTAACTTCAATTTACAGAATGGAACTGCGAAAAGACAAAATAATAATTTTATGTTTTATTTAACGATAATTGTTTTATTATCTTTGTTTATAAAAACAAATCATTGTTTGTATTTTATAAAAATTGCATCAGTTTAATATCAAAAAGCAAGACAATGATAAAATTGTTATAGAAGTTTTTTCTAGGTAGCACCATTGATAACCTAACTTTAGATATATAATGGCTAATCGCATTTATGGCAAGTTTATGCTAGCGCACACTAAACAAACGATAAGTAGTGTTATTTAGCCTGCGTACTTAAAAAGCAGGACCTGTGCCGGACTTAGAATCAATTAAACGCGTAACTGTCGACATTACACGGTTTTTGTCAGTTCAAAAACGACGAAGTTTGAACGCTTTCTATATATTTAAAGGGTTTTGCTCTGATTGGGGATCAGTAAAGGGATCGTGTAATATACTGTCACCTGTTGTGTATTTGACTGGACTTGCAAATGGCCGCACGTTTTTTCGCAATAAACGGTTTTTTTGCAAAATTGGAACAATCTTATAGACATAAGGGTAAAAAAAAAATATTGGTACAAATAACGTTAACTCTTTTCCTGCTTAGACTTATGTTTTCGATAGCAAAAAAATGATATTGTAAACATCCTAAATGTATAACCTAACTTTAAATAATAACTATTTCCAAATCGATAATGCCTTTTATTAAAAACTCGATGGATGTGTAATGAGGTCTCCAGTATCATTTCATGTTGCACAAATTGTAATGGAACATCTATAGGAAACCACAATTCAAAAATTAAATTTGAAAATTACGTTTTTTAAAAGATATGTCGACGACTGCATAACAGCAGTTCCCAATAACAAAATAAAAGACATTATAAACGTTTTTAATAGTTTTCGTTTCAAATTGCAATTTACATGTGAAATAGAAAAAAATTACTTTTTGGATTTTACTCAAATCCCCGATACAAATAGCAAACTCACAACCAAACGGTAGACAAAAAACACGTGGTCAGGAAGATATCTAAATCTTAATTCTTACCAATGGCTTTTAATAAATATCAAGATATTTATAGGTGGAAGAAAATTTTTAGATCTGTTTTTTATAAGACATGCGTATTTTATGGTTACATATCATAAATAGGTACTTTTAATATAGAAAGAGTACCTAATACTTAAAAAAAAATAATGTCGCCCAAATAAGGTGACATTTAAACATGTAATGTGGTCAGATTTGGGCTCGTATAAATACCACTAGTAAATTAAAATTATTTATACTTTACAAAAATTCCTAAGTTTTAATCAATCAATAATTAATATTAAAATAAACTTTTATGTAAAAGGTAAGTGCGTTATTTTAAAAGGGTTTTTTATTTAGTTAAGAAAATATCAATTTAACTCTTAAAAATGGCAGGAATTTAATGTTTTTGCAAGCATTTAAATATAATTTCCACTGAAGAATCAATATTAGCATTTTGTTGTTTAATTTTAAAATACCCATGTTGTTATGTACTGCTCGCTTACTAGAATAAATATTTAATTTAGTGTATTTGATATACAATGTGTAACAAATCCAGCAAATTAACTACATATTGACTTAGTTTGTGTCAAATAAATAAATGTAATATATAATGCCATTTAATCTGGATTTTATAATCAAAGAATTTTAAATGAGTTGTCATAAAACACAATGTTTAAAGAGAGTAATAGTGTAAAATAACACTGGGGTTATTATTTTAATTAATATATTATATTTATAATAGTATTTGGTAAAATTAAACAGAATTCTATGTCTAAAAGGTATGTTAATAAAGACATAATTTAATTTTTGCAAAATAAGTGTAAAAGTAAATAAAAATTTATTCTTTACAAATTAAAAGACATACCGTTCTAGGTACAAAAATTTTAGGGAAAACTGCTCAATTTTAATTTCCTTTTTCAAGCAGAACATACTTTCGATCTACGAACTTATTTTTTATGTACTTTTGATTTAAAATAAAAAAGCAAAAAAAAAAAAACAAAACATCTAACATCTTAAAGAAATCGGGGATCAGTTTGACTTAAATTGTTACAGAGTTAATATTACCAGCTCCAACAGAACTTATCCACTATCTTTTTAAAGGGTAAGTGCTACTGGATCAAAAATAAAATTATTTCTTTATTTTTATATTTTTATATATTTTTTTTTTATAAAAATATCTAAAATCTTTTGGCGGTACAGATGAAAGAGCAACTTTATTTAATTTAGTTTTCTTGGCTCTTACCTAATGGTTTAAGCCTTTTAAGTAATTTTTTTACTATCTTTAGTAAAGGGATTATACACTTTGTCCTTAAGTACAAGTAATCGAAGGGTATGATTTTCTAAGTTAAGAAAAAGGAATTTTAGACAAGCCTTTTGTAGCCGTTTTGCATTTTCTACAACTTTAATTGTAAGAATTGGTAATTTTAACTAAAAAAAAATCCCTTACCATAGCTTTACTTTAGTCAACTTCATTTTTTTCTCCGCCGATGGATATCTTTATGGATTATGTTTTGATAAATCTGCCAATTTCTTTCTTTTTATAACATCTTTTAATAAGCATGCATTTAGTACAACTGGAAAGGGCCCGAGCATCTAAATCTGAATCTGAAAATGCGGAGGGTGATAAACATCACTGTACCTAGGCCTCAGTAGGCCCGTTGTGCTACCTCCTAAAGGGAACTTCTCACTCAGTACGCCGCCCATCCTACTGATTTAAAGTAGGTGAGAACGTCGCCGATGGGAATCTCCTTAATGTCGGCCGAAGAAAGATAATACTCGCCTAGCATGGATCTTCTCTTGGACAAGAGTGCAGGACAGTCACAAAGGATGTGCTCCACCATCTTGTCATTCTGTTCACAACTTCTACACAGGGCCCGACCATTTACTATTTGTTTCTTTATTCCCAAAAGTATGCTTTTGCCTTCGTAAACTGTCTCAAAATAAACAAAAAAAAGTATACACTTTTCGCATAAATAACGAAGACAGTGCAAGCAAATAGCCTATACTAGTTACTTCATATTTCTTTAATTACAATACGGACTGCAGCTTATTTTTAAAATAAGTGTTATATATTTAGTGTATTTATTACTTTTTACGATAGTTGACATAGTTTTTTTCTTTTACTTAATATATTTAAAAAATATTGCATTTACCAAAAAATTGTAATACAGTGTCACTGCATAATTATATTACTATTTTTGTAAAAATCCACACTAAAGTGTCATTTATATCTTATGACCCCCTTTTCCGATAAAAATGTATTTAAATTTACTTTAAAAAAAAATACATTAACAAAAATAGCATTTCAAACTTTTATACACTTTAGGAATTAAATGGGTATTGTTAGTCCCACTTTTTAAAGACATAAGTGGCACTTTTCATCCCCGAAGGATTAAAAAAAATTATCCCGGAGGGACTTAAAAAAAATTTAGTCTCTACAAATAAGTGTTATTTAAAATGAATAGGTAAATTGTAGATTTAGGATGCAAAATTTTGTATTAAATCTAAAAACATTAGAAATCATATATTAATACACTAAAACTGTTTTAAATAAAATATTTTAAATACTTAGTTTTTATCAATATTAATGTTAATATGTACATTTTGTAAAATTACTTAAATTAATAACAGGACGACTATCTAACCTTTTTTAATGCTGTACAATGCTTTAAACAAATTGCTGCTTTTGTGCAAAAAATCTGATTGGAGACAGTTTTCTTTTAAGAAAGTAAATTTTCGCAACCGCAGTGCTCTTTCACCCAACATATCTTTTTAGTTGATCTATGTTTGCCCCCGAATTTGCTAACAATTAGGCCGATAACCTAAGAAAGCAGTGTCTAGTATACATGGTGGGATCTGTAACTTTAAAATTTGGTGATTTTGGTGGGAAGCTAACCAAAACTGTTTTTACCCTTGAGTGGGATTTGCATTTTCCATTTTGGTAAGTGACAAAAAATCTTATGTGTTTTGTGTGTGGTCTTAACGCAATATATTTCCTGATCAGTCCTACTACATCGATGGAGTTTTTTTTTGCCTTTTTTATCACAAACTACCGACCTTTTTGGTTTTTTGTGTTTCGAACGTTTACAAGCAAAAAGTCGCCATAATCCTCAACGCCACCCATAATAAGCGCTACCTGTAACCAAACAAGTAAAATTGGTCTATAGACTACACTGCAACTGGAACAACAAGGAAAGAAAATATTAAAAAACATAAGGTACTTTACCTTGTGTGCTAAAAATAATTTATCAGGTGTTGTTAGTAAAAAATCTTTTACTTGGTCTAAATCCAAAGACTTTGATTTTTTCGGTTTATAGCCATCATTATGTCTCTTTAAAAATGCAATTAGTTTGCGGTGCTGGCCAATTTTAACGTTAATTCGTTTGATTATTTTAGCATTAAATACCACGTTACGTGTAAGACACCCACGGTACGTTAGTACTTAGGCATCAGCCTTCGTACTGGACTGTCTCGGGATAAAAAAAAATACTGGCTCCACAGCGAGGAAGCTTTCAACTTGGTCGATTTCTTTAGGAAGTAGGCCAGAAGCACCCTTTCTTTTGTTGATTTTGTTGACAACAACTGATTTATTGCGTCTTGGCTAATTTTTTATCTCTTTATTCATTACCACGAATTTTCGAGAATTTCAGTTTAATAGCGTCAGTTTATGTTTAGTGTCATAGGAACACAGAAATTGTTTCTGGTGGTGTATAGATGTCAACAATATAATAACCTTACACCTGACAGCCTCGCTTCTATCAATATATTAAAGTACCGTTAAGTAGTTTTATTTATAGATTTTTTAATTTTATTATCTAAAGTGCATAAAATAGTACATAAACCTCGGGACTAAAACGTCTTTTAATTCCTTAGCGAATTGTAGCAGTCCCTGCCATCGTGCTAACAACGTTTCGCCGCGGGATTTAAAGTAGCACCTTAGTCCTTAGGTTTATAATGTACTATTATATAGCTTAGCTATAGCGCAAAATAATTGATTTTAACTCTCGGGGACCAAAAAGGAACTTACGCTGCCATTTAATGGTGCCTTAAGTATTTTTGACATTTACGAAAGTTAAAAGGAAAAATAAAGAACCCTACCGACACCGGTATTGCGTACCCCGTTGGTTTACTTCGCCAACTTTACAAGTGCATTTAATACCAGCCACACACATTCCGGAAATCCTAGAAGGAATTTTCTACGTGTGAGTGTGTGAGAACAATTTTTACCGGAATGTGTTTAGGTACCTTAAGACCTGGAACATTTATATTAATTTTTTAAATTTAGTGCGACTAATTATACCACCAAAAACATTTATGTAAAAAAAGGCCAAGTTCCTATTCAAAAACCTTGACTTCCTAAGGTACTGAGATCCAAAACTAAAATAATTTCTGTACTCTATTTTAATTGGTTTATATTTTTCCTATCTCTTCGGCCATACCTTGGTTGTTTTCTTTTTTTTGACAATTATTTTCTGATTTGTTTGTAATAATAAATGTACTGAACAGGAAAACTATGGCCAAAGAAAGGGATAATATACAAGCAAATAATTAAATTTTTAATTTAACACACATAATACGTAGGTATAGTTTGGCAAGTATACCTGTAACAACGCGGCATCGGTAAGGGGGAGATAGTTGTAAATCAAACATGGCTTACTTCATTCATAAAATGCCCAGCGGCGTGCTCATTTTCTAAAAGTTCAGGCGTATTTTATAATTTGTTTAAATGAAATTGTTCAGGCCTATACTTAATTTAAAATTTTGGTCAAGCCTATAATAAAAATAAACAAGTAAAAGACAGTAAGCCTGGGCAACCACCAATACACGATCGAGTACATTCCGAAGAGCGCTAGCGCAGCGGGCGGCGAGAGGAAGAACCAAGAAGAAGAACTAGCAAGAATGGTCGTCGGGCAAACTTTTTATTTTTAACAAGCAACAAGTAATAATAATAAAGGCATTTACCATTTAGAAAGTTTATATTTCATTTAGCAAAAAAGTGTTACAGTCCACTAATTTTCCAGCGTTAACATTGGTCCTTCAGCCGAATAAGAACAGTTAAAATAAAAAGGAAACAAGTTTTACGAGCGCACGGCGGCCGGCGAAGAAAATGGCCTAACAAGTTAAGCGAGCAGCGGAATCCAGTAAGTCCGTTCCAATCCTTTTAATTTTTTCTAGTGAGTTGGTTATTTTCAATGTGAATTTATGCAAAAAATTCTCACACAGATAGTTTCAAGTAGAGCGAGTTTGCAAAATTTTGATTTTACAAGGTAGATGCTAACAAGTTATCAAGTTCAAATATGAAACTATTAGTTCTAGTTTTATGTTACAAGTTTTAAGGCAAAATAATATTCTAGTTTCAAGTTCTTTAAGCAAGAGTTATACAAGTTTTTATAGAATAGTTCTAACAAGGGAACTACAAGTTATAGTTACACGAGTCAAGATTAAACGAGTTAGTTTACAAG
>JAHBCN010016402.1:0-19610 GCA_019359885.1 Listronotus oregonensis
AATTTATTATTTTCGTTTTTTTTGGTGCGACTGCTACTGTTTTTTAAGATCGGAATAAACTATAAAAATCTAACCAAAAATTAAATAATAATTAAAATTAAAATTGCTGAAATTTTGATGAAAATTATATATTTATTATTTAAAAAAATAAAAAACAGTAGTGTGTTAATTGTTTTTAATTTTTTTCTAAAATTACTTAAAACATTAAGCAAAGGTAATCATGTTTTATTTAAATTAACTGGTAAATATGCTACAAATTTTTTTGCTTTTTTTTGATATAATAAAATTTTTTATACAGCATGTCTCAAATTTGAGAAATGACGTCAGCGCCCTTTTTTTTTAGATGGCAACATTTTTTGGGACTATTTTTAAAAAAAGTATATAAATTTACACATGTGGCCAAAAAAAAAAATTTTATTTCTTGTCTTTTAAAAAAAGATATTTGACAAAAATCTTATTCGAAGAATGAAGAAATCTAATTGAATTCATTTTAAATTTTTTTATGCAGTTTAAAAGTGAAATCCCAAAAATGGATTGATTATCAATTTTTGTCGCCCCGGCGTTTATTTTTTTTGACGTTAAATTGAATAAAATTAGATTTTTTTTTAGTTTTTTTGAATTAGATGTTTGTGACATATTTTTTAAGTGACAAGAAAAAAAATTTGGCACACATGTGTAACTTGATATCTCTTTAAAAATTTTTAAAAAAGTTAGTGTCCCCTTTTTAAAAAAATTTCGATGACATCATACCCCAAAAATTTGGGACTGCTATAAATTTTATTACATCAAAAAGAGCGCAATTTAAAATACTAATCAATGAGTCCAAGCATATTTAAAAAAAAACCTTGTTTGATTTACTAAATTTATTCCAAGTTAGAGACTTGCACTGTATAATAGTGACATAAAATAAATATACATAACAAAATTAAAAATGTATATATTTCTTAGACATTAAACAACTCTGAGAAACATATTCTAAAAAAACATAATAAAATTTAAATAAATAAAATTTTATTAAGAGTATCAGAATTTTTAAAATATTTTATTAAAAGTTAAAAATTTTCCCTTTACTCACAGTTTACAAAAAGTAGGGAAATTTAATTTTCATTTTTATTTTGCGTATCGGAGATTTCATCTTCTTCAAGTAGTGGGTGGGTATCGCAGTCACTTCCACTGCAAAAAGCCGGTGAGAAAGAAAGGCCACTTTTCCACGCATCCTGTTTTGCAAAAGCAAAATATGATTTTAAGACGGTTTTAGGTGCTGCTGGTTGCGTCATTTTTAATAGTTTTAATAATCGTCATTTTGCCAACCCCATTCTTTAGGAGGGATTAGAGATTTTCCATTGCTGGACTTACAAGAAGACTCTTTTAATATGTTGTTATGCAACCTCCTCTGTCGAAGGTAGTGAATGAAGTTGTACACTTTTATCTTTTGAAGCTAATGCTATGAAAGTTTTTGGTGGTTTAGCATCAAAATGTGAAAAGTACTTCCCTCAATATGATTTTCAACGATAAATGATTTTTAAAAATTAAAAAAAAAAAACCTTTATTATAAAAGGCGGAGGTAGTATCACATCCAGTGAATTCATGAATAAATAAAAGATGCTCTTTTTTAATATTTTCATATTTACTTAACATAGTTTTTGGAATGAACTTGTTGTAATGCATTTTTTTTTGACTAGTTAAAAAAAAAAAATGACTTTATTATCAGGTGCCAAGAGTCTAGTTACAAGTCCCGCAATGAAAAATTTTTTTCTAATCCCTCCTGAAAAATGGGGTTGGCAAAAAGACGATTATTTAAATCCAGTAAAAATGACGCAACCCAAATTTCCCTTTAAAACGTCTTAAAAAAATTTTTTTTTGCTCCTGTAAAAAAGGATGCGGTTCAATCAGCTGCGAAAAAAATGACCTTCATTCCACAGGGCTCTGGGGGTTTTCAGTAAAAGTGACCCCGCGATAACCACCCACCACTTTAAAAAAGATAAAATCTTTGATACGCAAAATATAAATAAAAATTAAATTTAATATCTTTTGTTTATATGGGTGAAAATTTTTAACATTTAATAAAATATTTAAAATTACTGATAAAAGTTCTTCATAAATTTCTATTTATTTAAATTTAATATACTTTCTTAAATATCTAATATAAAATAAATGTTTCTCAATTTTTTAAATCTTAAAGAAATATATAAATTTTAATTTTGAATGTATATTCATTATTTTACTATTATAAAAAAAAATATATTATAAGAATTTTAACAGTCCAAAATTTAAGTAAAATTTTTGCTTTCAGAAATTGAAGTTCATGATATTTTCAAAACTATAAAACTAAGAAAATTAATATAAAACCATTTTTGTGGGAAATTTAATTATCAACAAAAAGAATCTGTGTAAAAATTAGAAAATTAATATTTAAAAAGTTACAACGTTTAAAAAAAAATGTTTATTTAAATATCATAAATATTGTTTAAACAATATAAATATTTAATTCCCCCCTTTAAAAGGTATCTAATTTGAATAAAATATAAAAAATACAAAATTATTAAAAAAAAAAAAAAATTTTTGGAGCTGTTCCTAAGGACAACTAAAGCTTTGGGAAAAACATAAAATCTATTCCAAACCTTATGCGCTATGTTTAACATTTATAAAAAAAACTTTTTTTTTTGAAAATCTATCGCCTGTTATTAAAAAAATCGAAGTAAAAAACATATGTTTAAAAATTTTTTTTATGTTTTATGTCCGCATGTAAAATTTTTCCATGAACAGCTCGTAATTTAATTATTACACCCAAAAAAAATACCAAGTTCGTTAATAAAAACCTCTTTTTAAAAAATAACAGACCGCTATCTTTATATTAAAATATTTGAGTAGGTGTTGTATAGAGGTCAACGAATTAAACGGCCAGGTGCAGCCTTTTCATTCACTTGTTCTAATTTATTGCCATATTAATATACGTATTATTAAAATGTCTACCTGTTTTCTTACTTTGGTGTGTGGCTTACTATGTTCCGCTAACACTGTAGCTCCTTTTATCTGTGGATAGTACCTACACGAAGCGGACTAACTTATCGCGTTTGTGTAGAGGCAGTTTACTGACACAAGACTTAAAGATTTGGAAATTTGGGAGAACGAAAGGTCTCTGCAGCCTAAACACTCTAGGAATGAAAGTCATTAACAAGCGTACAATCCTTTAAGTCAAAATGCGAAGAGTTGTGGGACCGCCATTCCCAGTTAGGGAATAATACGGGGATGCGCAAAAAGTCCGGAAAAAAAATTATTATCTTTTTAACCAGTAACTTGGGAAAAAACGCTGAAACACGTCAATTGATTTTAAATTGTACCCATTTTTTAGCAAAAAAATGAAATCTTTTTTCAACCCCTTAGCTGCAATCCTTCCAACTTTTACAAATGCAAACCTATGTCGTGTATGGGCTCATTGAAAAGCTCGAAAAAATGGAATCTGACCATACCCTTTCTTTTTTTTAAACTTATGTGGTTACCAGGAAATGAGAAAAAACTCTTTTAAAAACAAAAAAGTTAGAAATACCTACTTAGTGCTATCGACGGGTGAATTAACGTTGCAAATAAACAAATAAAGTGGCATTCAGCATTGATGATGTACACTGCTCAACAATTGCTAAGGGTCATCAGTACCTAGTTTCTAAAAGTTTACAAATTTTAAGAACAGACCAACCTGGACAAATTTTATTGATTATGTGTAAAACTGATAACGTAATCTAGCATCAACATTCTTTGGAATTTATTTTCTCAGAAAAACATTACATATAAAATTAGTTATAATCTCAAGCAATTGTTACAGTGTACTTCAAAAAGAAAAAAGGTTGTTAAATTTTTGTACCAAATTTAATGCCTTGAAAAGAAAAAAAATTTTTAACTCGGTCTTAAAATTGTGGCATTTCTGGGTAAAATTGAAATCTGTTTAGTTTATTAATTGTGTAGCTTCAAAGTGTTCTTTTTTAATTTGCCAAACAAAAATGGTATTGTCAGAGAGGCAGCGTATCGAAGTCTTGATATTTTTGATTGATTTTGCATTCTGAAATCAATAAAAAATAAAATGTTGGGGATTTACTAATTTCTATGTTTTTTTCGAATAAATCTTTGGATTGTCCGTTTTAATTGTCGCTGACTACTTTATGGGTTCTTATGGATCAATGGTGGTTCGCAGAGCACCAGTTTGCCTAAAAGTAACGAAATTGGAATACCATGTACAGAGTGAGATATTTATCTAATAAATACATTTTTTAACCCGCAAATGGTATTAATCTTGGATATTACAGTGTTTATAATTAACTCTTTATGAAGTAATAATCTACGAATAATCTATATTTTAACACCTTCAGATTTATTAAAGTTAATAAATTTTGCCATGTTTAACGTATAAAGATGAAAAACATTTGTCGCGCATTTCAGCGGAAAAACAAGAACCCTACGACAGTTACTTATAAGGACTATCTGTAAAATACATAAATAATTGCACTTTTAAAACTGGTTTTGCTACGGCCCACACCGAATAATGGTTTGCTTTTTGTAATATGTAAAAGTTGTTTGAAAAAATCGATCTAGAGTGGGCTGAAGATTTCTCGGTTAGGTAGTTATTTAAACCAGACATAGTTTAACTGGATTAAATCTTTGTATTTAAATAAGCTGTCTAATGTCTATTAGCGAAAAGTTGAATATATACATATATTTAATTAATTTTTTTATTTACCAGAAACATCTTTACCTAATTTATTCAAACTTCGTACATAAATACAACACCTCAAACTCCATATTTTGCAAATATTAAAAATTTGTGGGACTCACCAATGGCGTAGATAATCGTTGGTACGCCCCAGTTTTAAAATTGTGTCAACTTTTTAATGTAATTTTTAGTTTTTTTAAATAAAGGGATAATTTCGTACTTAAACACGACGTTACATTTATGGAAAATCAAAGTAGCCATAATTATTTTTGACAGTTTTAAATGGTACTTTTGTTATGGAAACGTCACGTCATAGTATTGGTCGGTGAGCTTTCTTTTTTAAGAGAAAAGTTTAATTTTCTAAAATCGTTAAAATCCTGGGAAATTTACAAACGAGAAAGGCAGATATGCATTTTGTTTACGGACGTCCAATGACAATGCAGCGAAAGCGTCTATTTACTAAGAAACATATCCTCAGCGGCAATACTTGAAAAAAAACAAATATTCATCGACGTCTTCGAGGAACAGGATTTTTTCTAAAATGTTATTATGGAAGACCTACAAAACCTGAACCTGATGTTTGTTGAACGAAATAACTGTCATCCAAAAAATACCAAGAAATTCCATTTCTTAACGTCACCAAACGGTGTTAGGAATTTTTAAAGACCATCAACTTTATCGATACCATATTCAAAGGGTACATGCATTGTTACCGAATAATTTTCCACGGCGCGTTTATTTTTGTTAGTGTATAACAGAAAACAGCCGAAAATCCAGAGTTCATAAGTCACATTCTTTTTACTGATGAAGCAAATTTTTCTAGAAATACCATCCAAAATTTTCATAATAACCATTTATGGGCTAAGGAAAACAAACCCACATGAAATAGCAGAAATTCGGCACCAACACCAATGTATGGGCTGGTATTGTTGGCAATTTTCTTATTGGACCCTTTTTTCTCTCACCAAGACTCGATGGAAATATGTATCGACATTTTATTGAATTTATATTGCCTGGACTTCTCGAAGACTTTATTCGATCAATATCAAATATGAAGGGCTCCAGTGCACTTTAGCTTGACGGCAAGAGAATATTTGAATAAGGAATATGAATGTCACTGGATTGGTCAGGGTGCGATAGAACCCAACCAGCTATATCCACCAAGATCACCTGGGCTAAATCCATTAGACCTTTTTTTGTGGGGACAACTAATCTATTAGACCTTTTTGTGGGGACAACTAAAAACATTAGTCTATTCTAGGCCAATTGAAAACGTTAATAACCTGAGAGATCGTATAGTAGAGCCCTGTGAAATATGTCGCAATTCCCCTGGTGTTTTTTCAGCGTGTCCGCGAGTCTCTTAGAAGGAGAACAGAAGCATGTATCTTGGTAAATGGTCATCATTTTCAACACATATTGTAGTTTTTATGTTTCAATAATGTTTTGCTTATTTTTTTTGCTATGGTGTTTGTTATTATAATTTTTTATTCTTAAACAAAACCGTTTATGTACTTAATATTATGTGTTACCAAAGTTAATACCCTTTATTTGTATAGTATTGTTACGGACTTTAGTTAGCTTTTAGTTAATAGAATTGTAAAAGGTTAGAATTATTTTATTTAGGTTAATAATTTATTAAAAATAGGTTACCTTAGTTTTTTTCCTTTTTCGACAGCCAATGCGGATTACCCTGAGGGCGCTGAAGACATCCATTTTACACTTTTCTTACATCCTGTAGTAAAAGAATTATTCCAGCTAATTCTAGACTTTTCCAGACTGTTTTATTCTTTTCCACTTTACTATAAAAAGCCCGAAGGAAGTCAGCACGGGGCAGTCGAGTTTTGCCTAGCGAAGAGAGAAGAACTTGACAGACAGTTAAAGGTTAAACAGTTACCATTATTAGGTTACATTGAAGTGTTACCATAGAAACGCTTGTAAACCTGATTTACAATAAAAAGGTGTAAACCCAGGATCCGTGTTTTTATACGGTGTGTCACGGAACAGTATTGTATAGTATAGTAATTAGTTTTTTTTAAATGAAAGCAAAAAAATCCTTCCTACATTTTATTTGTTTTGTATTCTTAATCACTCTAAATAAACGCATATGATGTATTTTAATTTTTTGCCCAAAAACGACTCATTGTATCAAAAAAAAAACAAGAGACGTTTTAGTGTATTTTAAGTTGGAACTATAAAAAAAGTCGACACAATTTGAAAAAGTCAGTGTAGGTACCATAGGCAAATCAACAGTGCATGGAATTTTACAAAAGCATAAATTTTATCCCTTTAAAGTTTATCTTGTAGAAGAACTTATTTAAGATTGACCCAGATGGAAGGCTGCCGTTTTGTGAAAGTAGGAAACATTTAATTGCCACACAACCAAACCACCTCTATCAGATATGTCTCAGTGACAAAGTCAGCTTTTTTTAATGGTTGAGTCAATCAACACAATTGTCGATACTGGAGTGATCAAAATCCTCGATGGATTAAAGAAGGCCATGCACAAAATCCTGAGAAATTAAACGTATGAGCCGGAATTTTCGGTAATACGGTAATTGGTCCTTTTTTATTTAAGGAAATCTTACCGGACACTTATACTTACAACTTTTAGAAGAAGCTATTACACATGCAATTGTAGCTACTATTAAGAATGATGGTTTTGACTACGATCCAATTTTTCAGCAGGATGGGGCACCTCCACACTTTCATTAACTGTAAGACAATACCTAGATGAGGAATTTTCTGGTCGCTGGATTGGCCGTAGAGGGCCACCAAAATCCCGGACCTCGCTACCCTTAACTTCTTCATTTGGGGTTATGTAAAGGAGAGGGTATTTGCAACAAAACCAGAAAACTTGCAAGAATTGCGATAACGAATCACGGGTGTGTGCGCCACTATAACACTATTATTGACAAGAGGTTGATGGTAGTCATTTTGAACATCTCATAAAATAAAAATTGAAACTGTTCTTCTAGACTGGTATTTATTAATAATGCCTTCTTAATCAGAAATGGGTGATCGTAGAGACCTTTAGATTGTGCAGTAATGTTTGTTTCTTAAAGGCCTTTAAAATAAGTTACATAACGACATAGGATCCCATTTAAGATTTTTGGGTGCAACCCCCTGGTGCCACCCCTGCAAGGGCAAAAAACTTGTAAATGCATGAAGAAGTAGATTTTTTATACGTATGCATCCGCCAAAAATTGCTTTCCCTATATCTATTAATTTTGGAGATATTAGCCCGCACTAAGACTTTTCGGACACCCTGTACATTGTACATTTATAAACGTAGTAAACTTAATGCAATACTTCATGAAGATACTTATACTGTTTTTTCTTTTGAAACAAACGCCGTGGAGGCACCTAGCAGGGGGATAGATATCCACAAGCTTATCGATAAGCAAGAGCAGGAAGAGTAGGATCACACTAAATAGACATGGTCAGGTCTTTATTTAAATTACCTTGTTGTGGCCTGTGACATAAGGGTATATTTTGTTTTTTTAGTATATAGCTAGTTAGATATATTTTTTCGGATTAACTGCTTTTGTAGGGCTTTTCTATGATCTAGTTGGTTGTAAAATTTATAGGTTCGTTGTTTAATTATTCTATTAACTTGCTTTATTAAAAGTTGTTTTGTTTTAAAGTTTTTCTTAAATTATTGAGTGTTTCTGCTCGCTATTCTGGAGAGGTTAAAGTTATCGCCCTGTTGGATATCCGATGATGACACTATTTTTTTTTTTTTTGGAAGTAGTGTGCTGTGAATTGTAATTTAGATAACGACCTGACCATGTCTTTTTAGTGTTCACCTTCTCTTCCTGTTTTTGCTTATCTATAAGTTTAGGATATCTCTGGTAGGTGCCTCCACAGCTTCTGTTCCAAAAGAAAATACACTATAAATCTCTTCATTAAATAGCGCATTAGGTTATCGTTTTTAAAAATGTACAACGTATGTAAAAAAAATAATCTTTAAGATTTCCAAACAATGTACTTAGTTTGATTACTTGGTTTGTTAACAATATACTTAAGGGGGATAAGGGGGTTTACGGTTATATAAAACCGATTTTTTTATTATCTTATTAAATTCTATAACATTTTGAATTTGTCCTAAATTTTCAAATTGATTCGAGAAATGTTTGGGAGATACGGAAGTTTTCAAAAACTTTTCCCCAATCACGAACGATTTATGGCGCGAATACATTAATGTAGGTTAAAAAAAAAAAAATCCAATTTTTATCCCCAAAAAGTTCAAACGCGTTTATCTCAAATTGTTTTCAAATGGTTGGAAAAATTTCTCGAGAACTACTCAATCGTCTTTGAAATTTTACAGGTCTGAGATACAATTCAAAGGCTTGGACGAAGGTTTTTTTGTTTTCGATTACAGCTTTTTAAAAAAAAAATTTTTACCGAAATTTTTTTTTTGTAAAATTTAATTTTCCATTTTTTTCGTCCAAGCCCTGATGGTTTTAAATAAAAAAATTTTTTTTTTTCCAGATTACCCGTAAAAGTTCTTCCCCAACGCGGACCATTTTTTCGCGAAGGGTTTTTCACAAAAATTATAGAATTTTTTTGAAAATGTGACTTAAAATAAAATTTAATTAATAATTTCATATTTTATAAAAAAAAATTTTAAAAAGGATTTTTTCCCGGCAAACCCATTAAAACCCCTTAAAAAAAAATCTTTCGGGGTTAAAATTCTTTGGTTTTAAAAGTTTATTAGGGTTTTAAAAAATTCATTTTAAAAAAGGGGGGAAAAGATTAATTTTAGGAAACTAAAAGAAAAATCTGAAATTTAAGTGGTTCTGCAAATTTTTTAGAAAATAAACCAAATAATTTTTTAAATTTTTTTAAAGTAAAAAAAAGGGCGCCAAGTTAAAATTTAAAAGAACCCTTTTTTCCTGGTTAATTTTCAGCTTTTTTTCATTCAAAAAAAAATTAAATATAAATTAAAAAAGGGGTGTTTCAATTAGCAAATGAAAAAATTAAAAGGTTTTAATTTTTTGGGGACCAATTTTTTTTTCGTTATAAAAATTTAAATTTTTTTTAACCAAATCAAAAAAAATAAAAAAGTTTCCGGGGAATAATCTGTTTTTAAAGGCTTTAATTTTTAATTATTTACATAAATTGTTGACAATTTTTTAATGCAGTAATAAAACGTTATTTAAAAAAGAGGCAAGGCCCGTTTTGTAAACAATTTTTTGGGTTTTTTTTTTATTCTTTAAAAAGGGAAAATTTGATTTTTAAATAACAAGCTTATCCCTTTTTCTTCCTTTCCCATTTTCAGAGTCCCACCCAAAGGGTTTTTCGGGTTTGGGTGTTTAGCTATTTTTAACTTTAAAAAAATTTTTAAAAGTCCAAAGTCGGTGGCTTTTTTCCTGCCCAAGAAAAATAAAGAATTTTGATTTTTTTTTTCATGTTACTTTTAAGCACTTCTTTAGCAATAGTCTGAATTGGTTAGTGAAACTTCTTTTTAATTAGAAATATTTAATTTTAACCTATTAAATTTTCATTGAAAACCAACACCCTAAAATTTTATAGAAGAGCTTTTGCCGGTCGCTTTTTTGAAAAGACGAACCCCAAAAGGGGTTTGCCATTTAATTTGCAATTTTTCCAATAATAAAGGTTTCTAACTAAAAAGGTATGTTTTAAAAAAGGTTTTTTCTTTTTCCGGACCCCCTTTATGTTTTTTAAATAAAAAAATAAAAACCAATATAGGGTTTACTGGAAAAAAACTTTAAATTTAAAAAATGGGAAATTAGCCAAAAAAAGTAAAAATTTTAAAAAAATTTTTTTTTTTCTAAAAAATTTAAGGTAAAAATTGCTTTTGAAAATAAATTTTGAAATACTCAAAACCAAGTTTTAGTATTTGAAAAAAATTAGTTTTTTAAATTTTATCGCAAACCGAATTGTAAGTTTTAATTTGGAAAATTTAAAATTTTTTAGGGGGTTTTTTACCATCGCCATTACATCCCGTGCAATTTCCCGGCGAAAATTGAAAAAAATTTGGGTTTCAGTTAAACCATTGGGTCTTTTTTTGAAGCTTGTCTTAAACTTTTAAAAAAAAACTCATTTACTACTAACGTAAATAGGGATATTGGTATATAAGTAATAACAAAATAATGGGGCTTTCTCTTTTTATTTACAACAAAATTAATAATTAGTTGTTCCTACTTAAAGATTTTGAACAGCCTATATATTAATATGTTTGTCTTATCAAAACTTCTTTGATATGACATAATTAATCTGCAAACGCACATGACTAAATTCAACATAAATCATAATTAATATTTACCTGCTTAATATAACGTTAGAAAAATAGGTGTGTCTTTATTAACATTGCTTAAAATATTTAGCCAAATTTTAAGCCCACATAATTCCTAAAAAAAATTATAAAACTGTGTGTCATGACATTTTTTTCTCTTTAAATAAGTGTTGTACAAGTGGATTAAGGATTTGTTATTTAAATATTTTATTTGAACTAGTACTAGTACAGTGTGATAAAATAAGCAGCTTAGCGAAAATAATGCATATGTATACAGGTCGTTTTTTAGTAATATGTTAATACTTAAGATTATTGTTACGTTAGTTTTGACCTAAAAAAACTTCATATGAACATATATCCTTAAGGTCTTAAATTTTAAGATACATAGAGTTAATGTTTTAAGATTTTTCTTATGATAACTTTCGTATTACCCTAGATATTTTTGTAAAACGTAGTACGCATCTTTTATGCCTTTCAAGGTGCACATAATTTTTTCTTTAACATTCTGTTTAAGAAAAAGACATTTCCTGCCGGAGGTTTAAGGGTTTAAAAACAAGGCAATTATCAAAAATAAGTACAACGGACTGTAAAAACACCAGAAATTGATATAGTGGTTTTAAATTTTGTTGAGGAAGATCCCGGATTAAGTATCCTAAAAATTGGGAACAATTTGTATATCTCACCTATCCTTGTTTGGAAAATTCTTCATAAATTTATTATACACCCCACTTCCTTCAATGGGTTTAGGTTCTACTTCCTCGCGACTTCTTATAACGAATGAACTTTTGCCAATGGTTTCTTAAAGTAGTGTATAAAATTCCATTATTTAATACTGAAATTCTATGTAACGATAAAGCCAATTGTTAGAGAAACTTTCACAATTTTTGGGTTAAAGAAAACTCACCTACAGTTTTAACATCTCGTCATAAGGAGTGGTTTTTCGTTAACGTGTGGACTGGAATATGCGTTGATTATTTAATTGAACTCCATTTTCTTCATAAGTGGTTGAAGAGGCATAATTACCTGAAGTTTTTCGAAAAAAATTGACAGTTTTTATAAAATTTCACCCTGTGATTCAAACGTTAAGACATTTAGGACATATGTTCAAATAACATTTTTGCTTAAAATGGACCCAATAAACCTTCTATCACATGGTATTAGGAAACTGTATACTGTTTTTCTTTAATAATGCATTAAAGTGGTGAAAATGTTAAGATATACTTAATACCTTCAAAACCAATAAATTTAACACTACGTATTTTAATTGTATTATTACTTCATCTAAAATATAAAAATAATGTCATTTGTTAAAATATACTAAAACAAAAATCTTAAGCTTTTTGAGCCAGAATACGTTAAAAAACGTTTATCTGTTTTTTTAACGTATCCTATTAATCAGAATCATATTTTAGTTGCATTAATTTTGTAAAGGTTCATGTTAACAGAAATTGATAATTACTTTAAAAATGTTCTTTAAATCTTTAAAGATGTACCTATAATATTTCTCCAAGTACACTCTTATTGCTAATTATTTATATGACCTTCCAGTTTATTTCTTGGCTCGCCTTTTGTCCAAAAATGGTAATACCACCACCTCCGTAAGATCGCCGCCCCCGGTCCTTAACGAACTAACAAAGCATGTTTACTCTCATACCTGATATGCCTATAAGTGTATGCAGAATGTCTTCCAAAATATTAATAAATATATTTTGTGTAAGCTAACGAAAACGGCAAAAATAGATAAGAATACATGAAAATTAATAAATATTTAAATTATTTAATAATAAATTTATTAGGAGGTAATATTAGGTATAAAATACATGCTATAGACTGCATACGAAAAAACGGCTCATGTTTCTGTAAGTGTTTTTTGCTGTCCCACACTGACCTTTTTTGTACTGAAGTAGGGCACAATTTTGTGTAAAATTGTGCCAAGGGTCCTGAAAAAATTCAACATTTTCGATTTAAATATACATTTTACCTTGTATACTGTTCTTTTAGATATTACGAAAAAACGACACAAGCTTAAAATTAACTGTCATTTAATTTTTTTAATAAACCGTGCCAATTTAATTAGGTGGTGAAAATAGCAAATATCATATTGCGCTATCTATAAGCAGCGCGCAAGTTTCCAGTTAGAGTGGAGATGATTTTGGTCTACGGTTGAAGACACATCTCTTGGATACCGGGAACGGCCGATGGCCTGGTGGTAATTCGGCGTTCTCACGTCTTAGTACAGTTTTAAGTTAATTTGTTTTGAAGATTCTATTTATAGATCCCGCAGTTTTAGTTATCCCGAAGAGTTGTAGAAGACGGGACTTGGATTTTTGTTTTTGGAACTTGGAGTCTTACTTTTGTATTTAGAAGACCTTGCATCATTCCAACAAAGAGCCCGTAGGCGGCCTTCGGGATTTTGCCCCAGTCGTGGACGTGGAGGTCACGTTGTGATACGCCTCCAACGGTCAAGGGGTAGAGTCTCATTTCCAGAACATGAGCTAGCCGGAAGAAAGACTCGAGTGCGTAGACTCAGTAAGGGTGATAATCCTCTGTGTCTCGCACAGGAAGATCCATTAATGACCCCACTTACATCTGACCGAATTTCGGGGAAGAAAGCACAGGAGTATTTGACTGGAGGACACAAACATATAATCATTTAGTTTGACTTTGTTTAAGATTAGTTTAACAAAGGTAAAGTAATTTTTATATTTTTTATTAAAGCTGATTAGAAGTGATAATTTCTTTTATTTTGTCAAAATTGATTATAAATTTTGTTTATAAAATGTTATCCTAATCAAAGTCTTTAAAGGTAGTGTACGTTCTCTTCTGTTTTGTATAGTGAATAATTGCTGTAATAACTGCGTGGGCCTACATTAAAAAATATTTTTGTTAAAATGAAAAATACTTTGCAAACTTTAATTTCGATTAAAAATTGTTTTATTTAGAAAAGTATATCTTTTGTGTCTGACATTAACCACTAAACTATTATGAACAGTCGATACTTAATTACTTACTTAAATATATATACCGAAAACTTTTTTTAATCCCGGAAATATCGAAAATACAGGATTACCGAAATTTATCTAAGGACAGTACAGAAAATACCGGTTTTGTAAAAATGTTTCGGTATTGTGATCCCTAGCTTCAGGGTAGATCCAAACATAAATAGAGTATTTACTGACTCAAGACATACAGGGCGACAATTTAAAAACTTGAAATGGCGATATTTTAAGAACGAAAAAATGAATCAAAAAACCCTTAAAACAGTTTCTATAAAACTAAGGGGGAACAAAAACAAGCATATTATCCCACCCTTATCAGCAACCCCTTGGACAGGGTGAGATAGACCCCTAGAATCTTAAATAGAAAGGGGGGTCGAGTGATACATCATTTTAAAGCTCTTGGAAAATGCTTTCCAATGATACCATAGAAAGCTACATTTCAGAAAATTCTTCTCTGTTTATCAAGGAAAACAATAAATAAAACAAAATTTTGAAATTGTTTATTATTATTTAATTAAATGTTCAAAATGATTTCCGTTGTTTTGAAGACAATAATAAAGCCTATTTTCAAACTCTTCACGTACATTTACAAATGTCTCTCTGGATATAGCACGGCATTCCTGAAATATTCCATTCTGGAGTTGCTCTAGTGACTCAGGTTGCGTTTTTTAAACCACAGATTTTAGGTGACCCCACAAAAAGAAGTCAAGAGGTATTAGGTCCGGGGATCTAGGTGGCCATTCAACAGGACCTCTTCTTCCAATCCACTGGTTAGGATAATGATCATCCAACCATTGCCTAACGGGAACTACATAATGAGGAGGTGCTCCATCGTGTTGGAAATGTAGTGTGCGTTCTAATAAAGATAAATTTCCGTGTATGTCCCTCTGATTTTCTAATTCTCGCACTATTAGTGGTTCGATAGACCTCTGTAGCATTTCAGCATACATGTCCCCATTTAAATTTCCTGGTATAAATATTGGGCCGATAATACCGTCTCCCAATATACCAGCCCAAACATTAATTTTCTGGGGGTACTGGGCAGGGTTGGGTATCTACCTACATTTTTGTTTTCGACATGTAGAAAACCTTTTTCTACGTTTTCGACGGTAGAAAATGTAAAAAAGGTAGAATACTATAAAATGTCATAAAATGTGAGGTTATACAGGTTAGTTGAGGTTAGGTGTTTTGTAGTAAAACCATGATAAAAGTATTTTGGCGATTGCCTTGCAGCAAAGCCATAAACCAGACAAGCAAGCAAGCAAAGCAGGTTTTTTTATACCTTTGTTGCGAATTTTTAACGGGTTATAACATAACAATATTAATATAATTATTATGGTGGGAAAGAAAGGATCTCGTTTGGGTGGAAGACCCCAGCATAATTTTTGGATCAAGGGCAACTTTTTACCAGTTGTAGATAAGAATAGACCAGCAGCATTTTGTAAACTTTGTTCAAAAGTTCTTCACAATACAGCAAAAAAGCGCCTATTGCAACATAGGTAGGTCTGATATAATTATTTGGGATATAACAAAGATTGTTATTGTATGTCTGAACATCTGTTATTATTTATGTTTTAATTTTTAGAAAAAACTGTAAATGCTCTTCTCCAACTAGCCCAACTCCAGATTCTTCTTCAGATACCGATTCAGCAGAAACAGAAGAGCATGAAATTGTGGAATGTGTTGACTATGAGAATAAGGAAAATTATAACATTGCAAGGTCCTCAAGTATGATTCATGATATCGATGGGATCCCAGAAGAAGCTGAGGAAAATATTCATATTGAAGTGGAAGACCAGTTTGATCATAATTATTCAAGATTTTATTCAAATCAGATAGAGTGTGCTGAAGTGGTTGTAACAACAAATGCAGCAACTACACCAACAACAAAAAGTCGAGCCATAAAAAAAAAATCTGGAGATTTATTATCCTTTTTAGGTGGTCCTAGTACAAGCACAAGCACCACTACCCGTATCCATCCTGCTACTGAGTCCTCTAATGTGCTACCAAAAGCTTTGAAAAGAAAAATTAGTGAAGAACCAAATAGTGATTCATCTTTCGGCCTTGTAGAGTCTTCCAACTCCTCGGCAGTACCAAAAAAAAAGGTACAAGAGAATATACACTCATTTATTGACTCAGTTTCTGCCGAAGATAAAAAGAATATAGATATAGCTTTGGCAAAATGTATATTTGGCTGCAATATACCTTTTTCTACAGTAGAATCAGATCATTTCAAAGAACTAATTGCTAAGCTTCGACCAGCATATAAATTACCTACTAGAAAAACCATCTCTACAAAATTGCTTGACCAAGTCTATGAAGAGGTGAATAATACAGATGCAGGGCTATGTGGAGAAGAATCAGTACTTCTTATTGATGGTTGGAAAAACTCTACAGCTAACACTAAAAATGTTGTTACTATGATTCACAACAATTATGGACATGTGGCATTTTTAGAATCATTTGATTTCTCGGAGCAGAGTGAAACAGGCGAGGAGCTTTCAAAAATTGTAATGAAGTCAACAGAACTGGCCAAAGAAAAATACTCCACTAAGATTTATGCTGTTGTCAGTGATAATGCAAGTAACATGCTTAAAATGGGACGAATTGTAAAAGAATCAGACATATTGCATAGCGGCTGCAATAGTCATATGGGTAACCTTTTGGCCAAAGAATTAGTTGACGAAGATATAGCTGGTAAGGTGACATCACTTCAAAAAGAATTTAAAAATCCACATTTTGAAAAAAAATGAAGAAAAGGGTTGTTCTGCCTGTAGACACAAGGTGGTGCAGCCACCGTGATACCTATGAAAATTTTTTGAGCAATTTAACTATAATGCGTCAAATTGTTATTGATGAACAAGTTGTTTTTAAAAGTAGATTAAAGCACTTATTATTTGATGATGAATTTATTGAAAAAGTTAAAAGTAACAAAAAATCCTTAGACCCAATTTGCAACTTGGTAAATAAATGTCAACAACGTGACTGCAGCTTAGCTGAGGCAGTAGAAATGTGGTTGACAATAGAAGTTCCAGAGGAGTATCAAGAAAAATTAAAAAAAAGACAAGAAAAAGTTTTTACTATGCATGCTTTGGCAGCAAACTACTTACATCCTACATATAAGGGCCACAGTTTAAATCAAGATCAGATTCAGGATGTTGAGTATTATCTTTATGAAAATTTGACTGGACATGGAATAGAAAGTTTAAACCAGTTTAAATCATGTGTTGGCATTTTTTGGGTTCTTTCTAAAAAAGAAAATTTACCTCCAATGGCCTTTTGGGAAAGTCTGCAGAATCACTGCAAAGATCTTGCCAATTTGGCTATCAAACTTCTTCGAATTCCTGCTTCATCAGCCCAACTTGAAAGAGTATTTTCAAATTGGTCATATGTGCATTCGCAATTAAGAAACAGATTAACAGGGGACAGGTCCAAAAAACTTGTAAGCGTTTATTATTCGTTAAAAACAAAAGATACTAATAAGACTGATGAGTATTAAGAAAGTTTTATTTTTTTATAACAGTTTTCAGTAGTATTGAAGTATTATTTTTGTCTTGTTTAAGAGGTTTTTTTTTGTAAAGTTTTAATATTTTAAGTTTGTTACACGTTTATAATTGTTTAGACTGGAAGTTGTGAAAACAAATATTGTGTTCGTAAAATACGCCTGTTACTTTTGGTTAGTAGTATGATCTCAGTACATAGTTTACTACTGCTACTAGTTCCTATTAGACAATATTATACTGTTATATGAATAAGAAAGAAACTGTTACTTTAATGTAAAAATAAAAATATTGTTTTATAAAAGATGTTTCAATTCAATCTTGGTGTAATCCAGGCTCGGCAATTCACAAGTAACTTGGATTTTTTTTTAAATAAAAATCTAGAGCAGATTATTTTTTAAATTTGTATTAAGGTAAAAATAATAACAAAAAAGTAATGAAAAAATTTAGTGGTAAGAGAAGGTCAAAGAAGGTAATTTACATTGGTAGAAAACCCTAATTTTTCGACGTATGTCGAAAACAAGTTTTCTACATTTTTCTACCAACGTAAATTACTTATTGTTTTCTACGGACCCAACCCTGGTAACATACTCCAGGCTTACATTTTGGCCTGGATGCCTTTCGTTAAAACGTTGAGCTGTCCTTAAGAAACATTTATCCTGGGAACCATAAATTAAAATAATGTCTACACGTTCAGCTGTGCTGTACACCATTGTTAAAGATAAGAAGTGCCTTCTTTTCGTTTAAACTGAACCGAAAGTCAACTGTTTTTAAAATAATACTACTAGTACAAGTTACTTTTAAAGTAAATTTTGTGATAATAAAATGCAATTTATAAACAACCCGTTTTTTCGGCAAAAATCATAGCAACTAAACCAATTCAAAATACCTGTGGGCTTGACATGTTTGGAATTCTTAAGAGACATGCCAGTATATCAGTAGTAATCATTTTGTATAATTTAATTAAATAATAATAAACAATTTCAAAATTTTGTTTTATTTATTGTTTTCCTTGATAAACAGAGAAGAACTTTCTGAAATGTAGCTTTCTATGGTATCATTGGAAAGCATTTTCCAAGAGCTTCAAAATGATGTATCACTCGACCCCCCTTTCTATTTAAGATTCTAGGAGTCTATCTCACCCTGTCCAAGGGGTTGCTGATAAGGGTGGGATAATATGCTTGTTTTTGTTCCCCCTTAGTTTTATAGAAACTGTTTTAAGGGTTTTTTGATTCATTTTTTCGTTCCTAAAATATCGCCATTTCAAGTTTTTAAATTGTCACCCTGTATATGTTGAACTTATTTTCTAAACTTTTTAACTTAATAAAACAATGAAACAGTGTGCCCCTAAGATTATTTAAAAAACGTAAACCCAATATCCCTAAGCGATATTTAGTAAACCTGCCGAAATGTCTTGTCTCGTTAGCAATGCTTTTAGAAAACTTATATTTAGACTAAAATAGTACAGTTTGAAGTTTTGAGGATCAGATCCAAAAATATGCAGCACCATATCCGACACGTATATAACTATACGTATATAGCTATAAAACGATATATATATATATATATATATATATATATATATATATATATATATATATATATATATATATATATATATATATATATATATATATATATATATTATATATATACAGGGTCCTGCAGCTTACCTCCCGTCTTATGTAGTTCATTTATTATTCACTGTAAAATTTTCATATTTTGCAGACGTTACCTTTAACCCACGGTGCATTTTAGGAAAATAATTTTGGTTATCCAGGGTGTCTCAAACAAGTGTGACGTTACTATGGTGCAATTTTTTAAACGGAATGCCCTGTATTTTTTCGGATATTTAGGTACCTCTTGTGGTCATTTATATTCCCCTAAAATTTTGTCATCGTCGGTTTAGTAATTTCAGAGAAAAAAAAATAAAATATAACAAAAAACTGTTTTGCACCATTGAATTTAAAAATGAATAAAAATACCAATAGTGCTTGATTAATAGAACTAAACATAGAACTTATTAAGTAACGTAATATTAGTCGCTTAGGTCATGTTTGGTTAATTCGAACTGTACAGGGTGTCCAAAATTTAGTGCCAAACTTTTTAAATTTGAAAGCACTTTATTTTTCTTATTTTAAATGTGAGCC
>JAHBCN010016403.1:0-19534 GCA_019359885.1 Listronotus oregonensis
AAATTGAATTTTGCAGTGTCTGAAAATTTGAATTGTTGTTTATTTCGAAGTTAGATAAAGGTGAATGGATGGATGAAGAGGATTTTAAATTTCAAATTTATAAATATGCTATTGATTACAATTTAAATGTTAAGGTCTCTTGATTTAATGTTCAAAGGGGGGTAAATACCACTGCACCTAGACCTCAGTATCCTTTGTTTTCCTCTTGTAGGCGGGAGATTCACTGCGTTGTCCAACCTATTGATTTAAAATAGTTGACGAGCTTTATGTGGAATCCCCCTAATTTGGGCATAATGGCCAGTTCGTGCAGCATGGAGTTCCGTTCAAAGGGAGGGCGGAAAACGAAAGAATGTGTTCCGCGGTTAATCTTCTTGTTCACAGCCTCTACAAAATCCTGTGTTTTTAAACCCCATTTTAAATAGGTGTCCCGTACCCGCAGTGCCAGTTAGAACGCCCGTTAGTGTTCGGAGGTTTCTTCTGACATAAAAAGTTTTTTTTCGCTAAGTAAAAACTTTTTTTTCCCCCGGATGGGAGTATTCTTTAATGATGTCTTTAATCGCTGTTGTTGTCAGTCCAGTGGTGGGGACGGGACCAACTTTTTTCCCGTCCCGCAGCCGCCCTGGCCAGCGAGTCAGGGTAGGATTACCTTTAGATATGCTGTCTTGGATCCAGGCTAGGTTCACCACATTATTTAAAAAATTTTCCCAAAATTTTCCAGTCCTTTTTTAACCCCGGGCCCCCAACCAAAGGGAAAAAAACTAACTGTAAATGATTTTTAAGCCTATAATACTTTTTCAAATAACAAACCCAAAATTTAGAGTTTAAATTCCAAAAAAAAAAAATAAGCCAATCCATTAAAATAGCACCCTTGTATTAAATCATTGTTATGAGAAACAATAAAAGTGGCAAAACATTCCTTGTTTAAAATTAAAGAGACTTAAAATAAGGTATGACATTTTCGGGCTTTCAATGATTTTATTTGTTAATTGTTTGGAAATTTTGAATTTAAATTTTAATTGTTTTCAGGGTTTTTTCTAAAATTAAAATTTCCAATAATTGTGTAATGTTTGTTTTGATATAAAGTTTTGTTTTAATGCTTTTAATTCTGTAAACTTGTTTAAAATTTAATTTTTACCCCCTTTTCAAAAACCTAAAAGAACAAATAATGGTTAAAAATTTTTTTTTTTTTTTTTTTTAAAATTGGGGAAACGAAATCCGAAAAATTTATGCTCAGAGAATGTCAACTTTAACAAAATTTTTTCGGACTATTCAATTTTAAAAGGCAAAAAAACCTTTAGAATTTTTGGATACTGGAAAAGGATTTTTTGCATTTTTTGCAATTTTTTACGTTGAAACATGAATCAGAAGTGTTTTTTTTTGGTCCCTTTAAGATTTAAAAAAAAAACTAATTGTTTAATTTTTTTTTACGAAAATTTTCCAAAAAATTCTGTCATTTGCACGAAAACTTTTTTAAAAACCCAAAATATGTTTTTAAAAAAAAAAACACTTAAAAAAATAAAAAACTTAATTTTCAATAAAAAGTAGGTAAAACGTTTGTCCGAATTCAATCAAATTTAAAAATGTTGACCTGCCATTTAATTTTTTTTAATACATTTTTAAAGGTAGAATTTTTGTTCCCCCCGTTTTTATAAAAATTTTAATGGCTTAAATTGGAACCGAAACCCCAAATTTTTTATTCAAAGCTTTCTTAGGTGTTCCTTAAAAGTATTTTTTGTGAAGAAGCTGTTTCTTTTAAATTAAATTTGCAAATCGGTGGGAATTAAGTCGGGGTAACTTGGATTTTCTTCGTTCTCTTTTACATTTTTTTAATTTATTAAAACTAAAATTTTATTATTTTTTTCATTAAAAAAATTCAGAAAAGGTAAAATTTAAAAAAATTTTTTTTTTTTGGAAAAACTTTGAAAAATCCCCAAAAAACTCAAATTTGTGTTCATGACCTCAAAATAGGAGGGTAAAATTAACAAAAAAAATAATTTTTCTTTAATCCGAAAAAACCAAAAAAAATTGGTTTGTTATTTTTAAATTTTTGAAAATGTGGAAAATAACTTTTCTTGTAAATTTTTTTTATTTTTGGGAAAAATTTTATATTTATTTTCTAAAATGATAAAATGGAATTTTCTGACCCACCAAGGGGGGACTTTTTAAAAAAGGGTGCGCTTAAGAAATTTTGGATTAAATTAGAAAATGTTAGCAGGGCTTAAAGACTTCTAGTACAAGTCACGAAGAAATGTTAAATATTATTTTAGTTATATTAAAAGAAAGAGAGTTACACCATTATTTGTTCTTAAAATATTTTCAATTACATCATATAAAGAATTTGTGGTTTTATTATTCCATAAATAGTTATATCACCCCCAAAAATTAATAAATAAATTAATTAAAACACTATTTTGCTTTTCTAGATCCAGAAGAAGCCGACACATAAAGGAGAAACAAAATTAACCGGGATTCTGAAAACATGCAGGTAGACTACAAACAACCCAGAACTCAACGGCCACGGAGACCAACGGCCGAGTTCAAGTCCGTGAACGGCAAGGCATAAAGAAATGTGTGATAAGATATTTTAAACCTTAACTACTACCTACTAGGTATTGTCCTAATAGTATTTTGTGTCCTCTTTCTTTTTTTCTTTTTTTTGTAGATATTTTTTAATTTTATCTAGAGTCATGTGATTTTTTGTGTTCACAATAAAGTTTTTTGTGGAAGCCATCGCAACTCAAAAAAAACGTTCTTGCTGTATATCTTAATCCCCGTCCGAGTTTGGATTTTTTTTACCCGGAACATGTTACACATTTTTTTTTATAAATAAATACTGGGTCATCCAATAAAAAGGATTAACATGCCCTATTTGTGGTTCCTGGGAATTAAAAAAAAAATATAACCATCTTGTGTATTTTTTCCGTAGAATCCAAACACCAAGAAGATTATTTAAATTAAAAAAAAAACCAAAAGGAAAAGTGGCATATTCATTTTTTTAAACAGAATTAATTTAATTCATATAAAAATTTGTTTTAATTTTGAAATTTAAAAAGGTAACAATAAATAAAATGGCATTTGGGATTATCGTACCTTTTCCTAATTTAAATCTAAATTTCTCATATAATTAATTAATTCTGTTGTTATTAAAAATAATACAAAAAAAATAAAGAATTAGGAAAATGGTATATTACTTTGTTTTAATTAAGATCACTTTTAAGAATTATTTAATTCTGAGGAAATAAAATTTTTTTAAAACATTCCCAAGATGCATCCCATATTGATATGAAACGTGGGAAAAAAGTTACTAATAAATAAAGAAACATAATTCTTGATGGCCAAAAACCCGGAAGCCCGGGATTTTAGTTATCACGAATAATTTTTTGGGTTTGGGGTGGATTTTTTAAAACAGGGTGACCGTTTAAAGTGTTTTTTTTTAACGCAATTACCCAATTTTTTAAAGGAAATAATTTTGAGACAAAAAGAGGAAAAAAATGTTTTTTGCACCAGGCGAAAATTTCAATTTTTCGCCCCCTTTGAGGGCGAAAAAGCGATTATTTCTAGGAACTTTCTAGGGTATCAATGTTTTTTTGAGGATTATTGTCAATTTTGCATGTAGTAAAAAGGGCTATATGTTGAGGGGTTCTTGTTTTGATTTTTCTTCTCTGACAAGTATACCAGCAAATCATTCGTTGGGAAAAAAAACCCCGTTTGTAATTTGCACCCTTATCATGAAATCACCATATGCCTTTTTAAAAAATTTTTCTTGATTTTTGGGGGAACAACTGTAGACAACTTTCTCTGCAGCTTCAATTTCTGAATTGGGTACATTAAATTGGAGAACCTTTAAAATGATACATATAGGGATATAAATCATATGGAAACCCCCCAAAAAAAAAAAATTTAAAAAAAAAATTAAGAAAAACTGCCCTTTTAAAAAATTTTTAAACCAAAAATTGGCAAAAAAAAATTTTTCCCAAGGTCACTGTTCTACGTCAAGCGCATATAAACAGAAAAGGTTTTCTTTTTTTAAATACTTTTGTCTTTTTTTAAGCGAGGTTTAAATTCAATTTTTTTCTTATAGTCAAAAAAAATTTTAAATTCCCTTTAACATCAAAAAAATTTCCCAAGCTGTTTAAAGGGGAATATGCGAATCACAAAATAAATGGTGTTTTTTTTTGCACTGGAATCTGTAGTACACCAAAAAAATTTTTTGTTTTGCCCCCGGGGGGGGTTTTAAAAACGTAAGAAACGAGGGTTTTTGGGCAGAAGTGATACCCAAAAAACAAAAAATTTTTTTTTTTGTTTTGAACCCCCCTTTTAAATTTTAAAATTAGAAATAAGGTTAAATTAACAAATACATGAATATATTTTTTCAATTTTTTAAATTGTAAAATATGTTTTATTTTATTTAACAATAAAATAAATTTACAATGCTCTTTTGCACTTTTGTTTTTTTCTGAATTAAAACGTTTTTTTTTTAATGTAATATCCCCATTAAAAAATTTAAGGGTAAACTTTTTGTAAAAACCTTGACAAAACCTTTCCCTTTGGGGCCATAATAAAAAAAAAACACTTTATTTAGCCACCCCAAAATAAAAAAAAATACTAGTTATGCCCAATTTCCCGCAGAAAAACCCGAAAAAGAAAAATCGTAGTAAAAATCTGTTTTATAGGGTGTGACGTCAGGGCGTTTTGCATTTCCCTTTTTTACCTATTTTTTATACCTGAAATTTCGGGCCCTTTTATAGGGATTTGGGGAGATTATAAAATTGACCTGGGGCCCGCCCCTACGAATTTATGTGTATTTTGCTTTTTTAAAAAATTGGGAAAAAAACCCAATTGTTGCCCCGCATAGCTCAGCGAGCGTAAAAATACTATTTTACCCCCCTTGATACAAAAAAAATTTTAAATAATTTCCCCCTTATAAGGTCACTCTGTATATCCAAAATTTTTTTTTGACAGGGGCTACTTAATATAAATATTAAAGTTTATTTCTTTATTCATGCAGTAAACATGAACAGTGATTCCCAGCGATATTTAAAAAAACTGTTCGATGTCTGTAGTGTGAAAAAATTTTTTTAAAAAAATCTACTAGTAAAATCATTCTTTAGACCTAAAAGACATGTTGATAGTTTTAGTTCTTTAGATGGTACTTCTCTAATTTTTAATGAATTTTTGATGTGTAACTTCAGAAAATATTAAAACAAAAATTGTAGAAAAAATCAATTCTATAAAACATTTTTGGAAAAACCCTTTTTTTTTTTTTTATTACGTCTTTTAAGAACTGTTTTTACCTGAAAATAAAAAATTTTTAAAAAATCTATATTTTTTTAATATTTTTACTGGATCTTTATAAAAAAATAAACCAAAATACTTAATGTTAAATTTTGTATTTGGGATTTGGTTTTTTGGAGAATAAAATTTAAATTTGTTTCTGGGCTTTGCGCCAGGTGGGACCACTTCACTCGGGGTGTCTTTTTTTTTTAACATAAATATCTCTGCTCCCGTACCCGGTGCCCCCAAAAAGAAAGGACGCCGGCTGTATCTTTTTAAAAATCTTTTCCCAGCTTGGGGAAAAAATTTTTAGTAAATGTCCCAAAGAAAAAGCTGAAATTATTTCCAAGTTTCTGAAATTCCTTTGGGGGGGTAACTGCAATTTGAACCCAAAAAAAGGGTGTTTTAAAATTTTCAAAATTAACCAACAAAAAAAACCTGATCTTTAAAGTCAAGGATAATTTGAACCTTTTTTTTTTTGTCAATTTTTGCTGTATCTCTAAAAATAAAAAATGGTGGGGGAAAATTTTAAAAGGGTTTTTGTAAAAAACACTCTGTATCTTCACAACAGCTAAGCCGATTTTAACAAGCTTAGGCTAGTTAAAAAACTCTTCTTGGGCTATAAATGTTATAAATTTTGTTTCACATGTTGCCGCTAGAGGGCTTTTTTTGATTTTTTCCGACAAAAACGGGTTTGTTTTCTCAAAAAAATTAAATGCATTGGTATAAGTTTTTTTATGAAAAAATTTGCTAAATAATGTGTAAAAAAGCTTGCAAAAAACCTTTTCATTTTCTTGTTCCTTACCTAAAATTTAGGCCAAAGAAAATTTTATATGTCAATATCTCAAAAACTACAAAAAACCCCCAAAAATTTTTATAGGACATTAATTATGTATTTTTACGGAACCTTTAATTTAGATTATATTATCTTTTCGTCTAAATGCAATACTTTATAAGTTATAATAAAAAAATCAAATTCCTGAGGTATACCTTAAAAAAAACCCAAAAATTCTATTTTTTATTATAACTCGTAAAGTATTGCATTTAGGCGAAAAAATTATATAACCTTAATTAAAGGTTGTGTAAAAATACATAATTTGTCATATAAAATTTCTTGTAGAGTCTTCGCCAATAGTAAAGAGTACAATGACGTCAAATGCGCACAAACCGATATTCACCGGGGGAGCAACACGTGGGTCAGTGCAGTGTGTACTATCCGGGCATCGGCATCGGTAGCGTGTTTATATTGATGTGAATATTACGAAACTAAAAATTTTTGTGTGTTTATCTTTGAACTTTTATAGTTTTTGAGATATTGAGTATAAAATTTTCTTTCCTAATTTTTGGTAAGGGAATAAGATTTTGAGATATGGTTTTCGCGAGTTTTTAAGCATCATTTACTTTTTTATGAAAAAAATCTCCAATCATTTAATTTTTTGAGAAAAAAAAAGCAATTTCCCTGTGGGCGACTGTAAAACAAAACTTCAAATATAAAATTTATAGCCTTCTTTTTAACTACCTACGCTTGTTAAAATCGCTTAATCTTTTGAAGATACAGAGTGTTTTTTACGAAAACCTTTTAATACCCCCACCACTTTATTTTTAGAGATACAGCAAAAATTGTTAAACTAAAAAGGTTTAAATTATCCTCAACTTTAAAAATCAAGTATTTTTTTGCTAGGTTAATATAGCAAATTTCACAGAAACATCACTTTTAGATTCAAGATTGTAGTTACGCCCCCTAGCGGCCATTTTAGAAACTTGAAAATAATTTCCAGCTATTTCTTTGGCTTTTACTGAAAGTATTTTTCCCCAACACTGTGCGATAAACATTTTTTTGAGATACAGCCGGGTCCTTTCTTATTTAGACACCCCGGTACATTACAAAAATAAAATTTTTTAAAAACCGATTTTTTTGAAAATTTTAACTGTATTTTCGACGAAATAGTGTAGTTTTTGTCTCGAAACGTCGACAATTTTGTTGTATTTTTTTAAAGCTTTTAACCTGCGACCTGGATGAAAGTGACCCCCCTCTGGTGAAACCCCAAAAAATTTTTTAATATTGCCCTTTTTTAACAAAAATTTGCCCATTAATTGTTTTTTTGGAACCATTAAATTGTTACTACGCACTCTACAAGGGTATACTAAAAAGTTACATACCCCTTTTTATTTTTCAAAGGTTTCTTTTATGGGGCAATAAAACATTCAAAAGTTTTAATGACCCTTTTAAAAAAGTGTAACCTTTTAACATGCATATTGTTTGATGCGTATTTTTGGGTATAGCTGTGATTTTATTGTTTAAGCTAGGTAATTATAACATACTAATACCACAACTAAAATTTCCTCTTTTATTTCAATGTGATAGTTATAAACTTTTTTCAAGGAAGTTTAAAGGTGTATGGAAAATTTTGAGAACGAAATTGTCCAGGCGTGCAGGGCGCGGGAAAGGGGTTTGGCCCCGCGGGTTTGCACAATGAATCGTAGGTCAGGTCGGACTTCCATAATTTCATTTACTTATCACGAATTTTGTTTATAAAAGAAGGGCAAGATAGGTAAATGTGTTTAATCTAATTATCTATTTAAGGATCGATATCTGCAAAATAAAACGTTTAAGAAAAATACTTAGTTTAGATTTGTAATTTGAACTGATTGTTTTGTGTTTTTTTAAAATACCCAAATACCCCTGATTAGAAAAACAAGCGCATGTCAATCCAGATATCAGTTTCAAAGACCATAAACTAATCTTGAATTGGGGCTTCAAAAATCTTGTCTAGTTTAATGCCCCAAGACACAGGGCATGTTTGGTTGGAAAAAGTTATTTAAAAATTTTGGCATTACTTTTAACAACCTTCTTCATCCAAAACCCCAGCTGTTTAAAAAAAACTTGAATTCCCTTTTAGCCATATTTTATCCTCAATCTGAAAAGAGTAAAACTATTTTTTGTCTTCTTCCTCGGGGGCCCCGACGTCCTCCATTAGGGTGGTGGACAGGCCTTTTTCCCCGGGGAAAAAGACGCAGCAGACTCCCAGGTCTTAGTCCCTTCCCTGCTGTTGTTGGGTTGCCGTACTGTAAAAAGTTTAACAGAGCTCCGGGTTTGCAGCTGATGATTTTTAAAAAATACAAGCTCTTGGGGTTATCATGATATAGTAACTTACCCCGGTGGATTGAGTCCCTGATGGCCCGTTTTTGCCGGTTCCGTATGGGGATACCCGGGCCCTTCTTCTGGAACCTTTAACAGCCCCTAGGCAGCCTTGGCATGGTGAAGGTTCACTTGGATCATTTTTGGTATCCATTGTAACTAAGGGGGTTGGGGTGCCCCCCAAACAGGGCCCCCCCTCCTCCGTAGCGGGTCCTTTTCTGAAGCTGTTTTTTTCAGGGCGGTCCACTTTACAAAAAGCTCGCAGTATCGACCTCCCTTCCCCCCTCCGGTGCATGGGCCCGGGCCTTTGTACTGGCCCGGGTTCCTCAGCGGTCCTTTTGGAGCCCGGCCTTTTTATGTGTGGCCTGGGGTCTTGAATTTGTTGGTTTTTGTCCTGTTTTTTGGAAGGCTTTCCGAATCCGAAAGGGTCATGTTCTTTTTTCCAACCTTAGGGCTGTTTGTCCATGGAAAGTCCGAGTTGGCCTTTTTTTCTGTGGCTTCCACACGTTTGTGTTTGGGCCTTTATTGCCTACCGATATCCTTTTTGGGGGATTCTTTCAGCTGGCATTTTTCCCCCCCGTTCATCCGGGATAAAAACGGTGCAGGTGACGGGTTTTTGGAAACCCCTTGTCTGTCAGTGCCTTTAACACTGCCCCCCCCCAGGGCTTAGTGTTGGTATTTTGTAAGTAACAAACAATAAACACAAAATTACACAATTGAATAAACCAATAATCACTAAAATATAAAGGTTTTTTTTAATCCAAAAAAATTTCGGCAACCAAAAAAATAAAATCATTTTATTATTATTATTATTATTTTTGTTTTTTTATTGGTTTCCCAAACGGCCTTCGACCAAAGTCCTTCAGCCATAGAATATTTACAATACATTTTTAAAATAATCCTTATCAATAATGAAAATAAAAGTAATACATAATATAAGCGGAAAAAAAAAAAACACATATATAGATATTTACAATTTGGCTTAATCTAGGGTTGCGGATATATAAAAATAAATTTAAAAAAGGGGTAGTAAACATTTAATTGTTGTAGTCCATTAGTACTTCAACTATTGTTCTTTTGGGAAAATTTTAATCTGGGTCTTTTGTTGTTCCTGGTTAAACACATAGTTCCTATTAACTCTCTTTTTTTTGGGTTTGGGGGGCGAACTTTTGTGTAAAACTATTAACCTTTGGCCAATTGGCTGTATTGCTGTTTTTTGATAAAGGAGCTGGTTGCTAGGATTATGGAGTGGATTTTCAGGGGGGCGGATTTTAGTTATAGTTCTTAAAGCGGATCTTTCAGCTACACT
Organism: Listronotus oregonensis; assembly: GCA_019359885.1. Taxonomy (NCBI): domain Eukaryota; kingdom Metazoa; phylum Arthropoda; class Insecta; order Coleoptera; family Curculionidae; genus Listronotus; species Listronotus oregonensis. Next base: position 9,723 of record JAHBCN010016403.1, read on the forward strand.
AATATTATTCAAGACTGAAGGTCTGGCATTACAATACAATACATAAGCATATTCTAGTAGTGGTCTGCAAAAATTGGGGTTTTTAGATTTTTTTTGCTGTTTTTGTGCTGATTCCTTCATTTTTGTATGTAATGCTCTAAAATATAAAATAAAATCACACAGGGCAAAACAATTGAAATTAATACGGCGTAAACGACAACAAAATATGTAATTCGCTTGGTGGGGTTGATAAGATAACGGCACAGCGCGGGGGTGATTTCATAAACACCGCGCCGTCGCACACAAAAAAAGGGGCCCGGCTCTGTCAAAAAAAAATGTGTTGCCTACCTACAAATTCTGTGTATGTAGGCATCACATTACAATATTTTTGGGGGGAATTTTTTTTAAAGCGCAAAATCGAGGGGGCCTCTCATGACAGTTATTTTCATAGAGGGCCCCGGGAAATTTTTTTTTCGAATAAGCCATAGTATTGGGCTTCCCATCAACCTTCAAACTTTCTTGCGTTTGCTTCAAACAAAAAATTTTTAAAATTTAGAATTTAATAGAATTGATGTGTAGAAAAATAGAATATAGAGAGCTGTAGAAAAATGTCAGTAAAAAAACTAAATAATTATTTTTAGAGGAGCAAATTAGATTAAATTGACACGCAATCGCAATATTAAAAGTTTTTCAAAGTAAAAATAAAAAATTACGTGCTTGATCCAAATTATGTTTTTTTTTTAATTATTTTATTTATTGATTTTAATTGACTGTTTTGATGTGTAATTTAAGATGAAATTGTTTTACCTGATTAATCGAAGCTACTCTTTTATCTGGCTGAAATGTATTGTTTTGTACTTATCTTTGTAAGCAGGTACTTAAATAAACTATCTCTATTGTAATGATGTTTTATTATATCGCCATATACAGGGTGATCAAGGAGGGTGGTTTTCCCCTTTTTTTTTTTAAGTTTTTTTTTTATATATATATATATATATATATATATATATATATATATATATATATATATATATATATATATATATATATATATATATATATATATATATATATATATATATATATATATATATATATATATATATATATATATATATATATATATATATATATATATATATATATATATATATATATATATATATATATATATATATATATATATATATATATATATATATATCATTGTCCCATTTAAAAATCAGAAGTTAAGGCCATTTCCTGTAAAACCGGAAGTCACCGAAAGTCACGTGACTTGTCAAATTTGACATTTCATGTTACTCCAAAGTTTTAGTTTTTCGTCTTGAAAAATGTGGAAAAATGGGCTAAGTCACCCTCCTGGATTCCCCGGTATAAGAATAAAAACGCTTTTATTTACGTTAAAGTTGTATGACAAGAAGATAAAACAGTCAATACAATAGGCTTCTTGCACATATATTTTTTTTATTTCCGCGCCGAATTTGCCAATCTCTTTTTAACAAAAATCGACTGTTGAACGGGTCAAGATTCCTTTGTCTATGATTTAATTGTATGCAGTATTTTGAATAGACCACAAATTTAGCGCTGTTTTGTTCCAAATAAAAGTTAGCATCATTTACGTTTAAAAAAAAAAGGTTAAGGTTTTTTTCAATCAAAGGGTTTAAAAAATCTATTTTGATTTTAAAAAAACCCAAAAAATTTTTTCGCGAAATTTTTAAAAAAAAATCATTTTGTTTTTACGGCTAACTAAAAATTTTGATATTGTGTAAAATATAAAATATAGTTTTTTGAATATGTCGTTTCGAAGAAGTGGTAGAAAGAAAGACCTTATCTGGCAGTTTTTCAAAGAAAAATCGGGGAAAGCGGAGGGAAAACCGGGATGTTGCGCTACATGTAAAAAATGTAATTTGGAAATGCAAGGATTGGTGGAGAGGATGAAAAAGCACTGGGAAAAATGTAAGAATGTAAAAATAAAGACATCGATACTATCGATACTTTATTTATTATCGTTATCACAATCAGTTTTAACCGTAAGTACCTTTTTATTATTTGTTAATTTTTAAAAATGGTGTTTAAATATTTTTCCAATTTTCCATGTTTGGAAATTTTTAAAACTTATTTTTACAACAATGTGATCAATGTGTTGGTTTTGGTGGCACTTTATGTGTCACGGAATTTCACAATTTTTGAAAATGCTTTGGAATTGATACGTTTTTTTACCACTAAACACTATTTGCAACAAAAATTCTTGAATGAACAATATTTTCTGAAAAAAATACAATTTTTTTTATTTTTATCCAAGTAACTATTAAGGTATGTAACTATGACAACACAACACCTTTTATTTCTCAAAAAAGTGGCTCATTCAATGATTTTTTATTTTTTGCTTTAAATTAAATTGATTCTATTTGACGGGCTCTATCAAACCAAACTAGAAAAATTATAAAATTCCGTGACACATAAAGCGCACCATACTTTACATACATCTATCATCTATGGACAATTGAAACCTCATATTGTTTTTTTTTAATTGCAGGTACAACGTACTTCAAGCATAAATACGTCACAAATTTAAACTGAACAAAACTTTCAGCAAGCAAGTACGTCGCACTCAGTTTCCCTTCAATCCCAGTAAACAAAAAAAGAAAAGAATGTAATAGTGACAATACTAACATTACTGACACAACTTCTTCTGGATCTCTGATGTCTTTTGTTGTACGTACTAGTAAGCCTGCCAAAAATGAAATTGATAAGCAGATTGCCAGAGCCCTCTATGCAACTAATAGCAGTTTCATCTGCCTGGAGCAATCCGAAGTTAAGAAAGCTATAGCACTACTGCGACCTGGATATGTACCGCCCAGTCGAAACGATGTGTCAGGCAGACTGCTTGATCAAATATATACCGAAGAAAGAAGCAAATGCTTTAAGGAGTTGTCTAGAAGTAACGTTTGTCTTTCACTCGATGGATGGTCTAATGTGCATAATGAACCCATAGTACCTATGTGCAACAATTTCTGCAGAAAATGGCTCCTCCTTTCTATTCGACACTGTAGATACCACTGGGCATCCACATACATCCGACTACCTAACAGAAATTGCAGCAACCCTTATAAACAAACTAAAAACCGAGTATGATTGTACAGTGAGTAGTTTCGTGACAGATAATGCAGCTAACATGTCTGCAATGCGAATGAAATAAAGGCATCTGATAAATTCAATTTAATAGCATATGGCTGTGCTACACATATACTAAATTTATTATGTAAAGATTTGGAAATCGTTGATATAAAAGAGCATGTAGTCCAAATCGTAAAGTACTTTAGGAACAATCATTTTGCATCTGCAACATATGCCAAAGAAGGAGGCAAAAAACTAGTCATACCTAGTGATGTTCGATGGAACTCGCTTGCAGACTGCTTGCAAGTATTTACCAAATCATGGCCCATACTTTTTAGAATCAGTGAAGAACACAAAGAAAAGATTGACAGTATTATCAGGGAAAAATTTCAAACATTCATTTAAAGAGAAGTGCTGAAGATTACCTCAAAATTCTTAAGCCAATTTCCATTGCCATAGATAGGTTGCAAAAGACCGACGCCACTATTTCAGATGTTGTAGAGCAATTTAAAATATTAGAAGATTACTTTGAAGAAACTAATCTGACATTACATCAACTGCAAAAATTTAAAAATCGATAAAATATGTGTATAACCCCGTATCATTTGCTGGCATTTCTTATCGACCCAACGAAAACACAAAGTTTGACATATACTGAAAATATATTGCATTACAAACTGCAAAAGAACTGTATCCAGATAGTGGTTTATTACCACTAATCATCAAGTTTCTTGCCAAATCAGAGCCTTTTAACGATATTATGTTTCAAGATGATATCCTGAAAAGCATAAAACCTATTGACTGGTGGAAATCACAACGAAACGCAGATATTATTGAAAAAGAACTTCCCATAATTACACAACTGCTCTGTGCAGCTGCTTCGTCTGCATCAGTAGAGAGGATATTCTCAACATTTGGTTTAGTGCACTCTAAACTACGCAATCGATTAGGTACTGAAAAAGCTGCCAAACTAGTGTTTCTTTACAAATATTACAATTAAATTTGTTTTTGTTTTGAATATTTTCTGCAATAATACTTCTATCTATGTGTTCTTGTAATAAATTAATTTACTATACTAACGTAATTTATTTTTGTTTCGATTTTTCTTCATAACCCAAATTATTTTTTTTATAATTTTTATTTTTGATTTTAATCATGATTTAAATTTAAAAAAATCAAGTGATTTAAATCACTTGATTTAAATCCTTGCAACCCTGTTCTCAATGTTTGAAAATATTATTGTAGGGTGACTGTACATAACACATGAGGTCTGTTCGTTATTCAGTTATATTTTACACTTTTTGGACCCGCCTAGTCCTAAAATACACCTTCCACAAGGGCGATATTGATAATTATGCACAGTTTGATTGTTAGTATCTCGTTTCGAAGCCGATAAAAAATTTCGTTTTTTTTTAATTAGATAAGACACTTTTATTAACCCTATATTTCAATTTCATTTAATTCTTAAGAAAAGCTGTTTTACGGCTGAACTACCTTAAATCATAATTAAATATTAAAAACTATAAAATTAAATAAAACACTTTTTTGTTGACACTGTATTTTTAATAAAAATCTTTTATTTTCGTTGATATTGTTTTACAAACTAATTAAAAAATTCAGTAAAGTGGTATTATTAAAAAATAATATTAACTAAATGGAAACCACAACTTGTTATATAATTTTGCAGATAAAGCTCTAGATACAATATCTAATCTTACACCTAACTGGCTAAAATACTAAATATCAAAATTGTGCAAATGAACTACTGCAACTAATAGGAAATTTCATTGGTGAAATTAATGAAGTTCATTATATTTGTGTGGTATAATTCAAAGGGAAACATACACAAGACACATTTTTGAGAATCTACACCAAGTCTGAATATCACATAATATGGGATTTTCTTAATCATGAAGTCGTCAGTGAAAATTAATTCTTGGGAAAAGTTGGAGAATATTAAAATTAATGTTCTGCTTTATGCAGTCACTGTATAAAACCATTTAACATCAATACTTATGTCTTGCATATTATATTAATACAATGTAAAAACACAGTAGACTTACTGTCCAAATATATATTTCAAATTTTGATATGCCTTATTTTTCCCATAAAGTTTACATAACTCTACCTGATATAAAAAATATATTACTTATATTATAAAAATTCTGTTAAATTTTTCTGATTTAGGGTAGAGTATTGCAAAAAAGCTGTATTTTCGCTTTTAAAAATCACCCCTTCTTGGGGGATGAAAATTTTCGAAAAACAAAAGCATAGTAAACCATTTTTATACTACTACACATTTTTGATATGTAACTTTTTTTTCAAAGTTGTCTAATAATAATAAAAACTGATACTGATAAGTGGAGACAAAATATTTTAAGTTATATTATATTTTTGTGATTGGTTGTCAACAACAGACCATTTACAACCTTTATTATCAATAATCTGCTAATTTTTGGTTAAGAAAAACAGTAAGAAACCATCGTTACTAACTTTATGAACCAATAAATTACACATTTTGTCCAGGTGTTTTTGTCAGTCAAAAATGAACAGATTTTAATACCTCCAATCTAAAATTGAACCATAATTTTTAAGAAACTAAATTTCTTAAGATTTGTTACTAATATATTGCTTCATAACTTTCTTGCCTGGCACTAGACCCTGGGTTAACCCTGGCCGTTTCCTCTTCTTTTTGTCTAATAAAGATTCTTCTTTAATTTGTTCAATATCTTCTGAAGTTGGCTGTTGCAATGAAGAGCTAGAATTTTAAAGAGCATTTTTTTAATATACCTACTAAAATATGAATATTTTATATACTATTTTTATAAAAAAAACTTGTCTACCAACCTTGGACCCGTAACACCACTTTGACAAACTACTCCTCCCAATTTTGCCACTTCTTTTTCGGCATCTAACTGTTCTTTGGTTTTTTGTATATCGGAATCATGGGCATATTTGCAGTTATGTCCAAATCTACACCTTCCCTTTCTATAATTCCAACATATCTTTTTTCCTAAAAAATTAAACAAATTTGTTGTGTCATGGTAATATTACTCTAACCACCAGAAACTCATAGATCCATTTAGTTCTTACCGTTTATAACTACTACATCTTTGGTGTTCACCATCTTTACGTGTTTCTGCAAAATGGCCTCTTTGGCATGTTCGGCTTCAAGAAAGGGATTTGTAAATACTGATGTTTGCGTTTGTGGATCTCCAACCTTTGGATTTCCATCGAAATTTGGCATGGGTAACTTGAATACTGGCGGAGGCAGTTTTTTTTCGTCTGGTTCGAGTTTTGGTTCTGTTTTGCTAAAAAATGTGACAGCTGACCCATTTTTTGTCTAGTTTATATTACCAATGTTTTATATATGTTTTAAACTTTAAGAACTTTGGAATTTATTAAAAATAAGGAAAATGGTTTCTTTTAACTTTGCATGTCAAGAGTATCGAGATTTACAATAGAGATTAGTGTGAAAACAATGTTTTTTTTAAGACCAAAAAGCTCTACATACATTACTCCAGTTTCAGAGTCACCAGAAGACTCGGAATCATCTGTATCACTACCGTAATCTGCTACTAAAGACATCTTACAGGCTGCTTTTAATTTTCTTCAAATCCCTGAGTATGGTTTAGATTTCAATTTTGTCTTTTGGTTATTTCCCTAATAACAAGTTAATACTCCCTCTATAAACTGGTAGTTTTATTAAATGCAAAATTAAAGTTTGTAGAAATGCAGGGCCAAAGCATCAAACATTACCACAAATGAAAAATTTAATAGCATTTTTGCTACCTAATTTACGTTTTCACTACCATTTTGTAATAGAAAAAGGTTAGAGGTTAGAGCTGCATTTTTTTCTTCCTTTTCAGTTTTACAGAATTAACCTTCAGGGCTACATCGGTCACCTTCAAGCATATACCTACTAGAAGCAGCCTTGCAATAGAATAAAGTTAGCTGCATTTCTTTTCTTCTTTTTCAGTTTTACAGTTACAGCGTTAACTTTCAGGGCTACATTGGTCGCCTTCGAGCATATATCTTCTAGAGGCAGCCTTGGCGCGGTAATCTATAACTTTCTCTCTCACACGCTTGGCCGTGCGAGAGAGAAAGTAGTGCGCCCTTGTTTTACCAATGGTTTCCGCTATAAATGTATTACTAGTTGCATAAAATTATTTCTAACTTTTTTTAAAGGAAAATAATTAAACTTCGTAAACTAATTAACAATAAATTTTCTCACTGTCTAATGCTTGTCAGTAAACAGTTTTAGTAAGGTTAAATACTAACCCTCTCCTGTTTTATGGGATAAATACAGTTAAATAAACAAATACTCGCATAACTTACGAATTTAATCATATCTCTTATCTGCGAGCAGACACGTATACAGTTAATATCAACAATTTATTGTATCGTTAATATCGTATTTCACTTTTTCCAGTCTGGTGAAAGCCTTCACAGTGAAAAGTGTATTTTTAAAAGTTTTATTATTATTTTTTACGTGTTTTACCTGAAAGCCGGCCAAGATGAATATGTCGTGTAGCTCTCGGACGATAAAATACCTGATGTTCGCATTTAATTTATTTTTTGTGGTAAGTTTCCTGTTTGTATAACAAGGTGTAATAATTTAACACTTTAACAGGTGTTCCCGAAAAACAATAATGCTTATGAACATCTGCTAAGATAACTCGGCGCCATATTTCTTTTCTATTGTTTTACCTGTAATCAACAAAGATAGATAAAAGTCCACACACATATAAACACTTTTTATAAGGAATAAAAACGCATCACGTGCCTTTTTTGAGTACAAATTTAAAAGTTAGGTTCTATTATTAATTAATTAATATTTATAATTTTTTATGGCATTAGGCCATTCAGTAATAGTAGAACCAGAAACCAATAGAATTGCCTTTACAGGAAATACAAATAAACTTACTACTGCTTACTAATACCCAAATCTAAATAAAATAAAGCCCGCTTGACACGGATACATTTTTTATAACATTTCTGCGCGCAAAGGGCGAGTTCCAATATTTTACATATTTTTTGCTTTGTTTTCTTAAGCGCATTCCTGTATTTTGTTTGGAGTAAAAGCAGAAAGTCCATTCGCGTTCCTATATTCAATTTCAGATTATTTTGAACAAATCTGTTCACTCCGATTTTTAGAGGGGGGGTCAAGATAAACATGTCAGTTGTCAAATGTTAATTAAATATGCTTGATAATATATGAGGAGATAATATTTTAACTGTCAATATCCATTTATCAACAGAATAGTCTGTTATTTGTGCAACCCATTGGGAAAAGCACTATTTTTCGTAACGAGCAGATTTCTCGCTTCGCTCGTTCCGTAAAAGAATGTAATTTAAAAAAATAGTGTTTCCCAATGTGTGACACACAATATTTTTTCTTATTTTGAATATAATATGATTCTTTTTAATTCAAGTTTAAAATATAAAAAACATTTTAAAACTCATTGACGTTGTCAAATATCTTACTTTTCATCACCAGTTGCCAAAAATTTTACTTTTCGTAACTAGTTATGAAAACTACCTAAGATATTTGACAACGTCAATGAGTTGAAAACGTGTCACTTTAAATGTCAAAATTAGAAAAAAAAACATTATTAAATTTAACAGAAAACAGCTTAAACTGTAGTATTCTAGATTTAAGTTCAAACACAACAGGATTATAACAAAATAGGAATGAATCCTGAAATAGTTATTTTGATAACAAGTACCTCAAATCAACTTTTTTAGGTTCGTGTTACAAACAATTTCTTGTTGTTTATGCTCAAAAAAAAAAAAAATTATGTATGAATAGTCCAGAGTTTATTAATCTTAAGGGGGTTGACATCCGCCATATTGAAAAACTCTTCTGTGACGTCAAGAAGGGCCAATTTCGGCCATGTTGGATTTTTTTGCCGGGCAGTGACGAGAACTGAGGTGAAAACGAAAAACTGCTTTTATTCCGACGAACAAAATTTATATTTCAAAAATATAAATGTAATTCAATTATTGAAATTAAAAATTAAAGCGCCATCACGACGATGGCGTACCTTTCAATGGTACCTACTACATAAAATTTTCTTTAATAATACCCATCTATATTACGACGTTTATAAAATTTTATGAGCAAGTAAAGAAGTTTGGGGTTTTTAATTATTTTTTTATCTTGGAACAGTCCGCGAAGGCTGAAGCCTAGTATTAACGCACCGTGGGTGTCTGAAATGTGGTAAGAGGAAGTTTATTCACAAGAGACTTAAATTCTGCAGGTAGCAGGTTCCATAGTCTTGACACTCTAGGGATGAAGGAACGAAGAAAGCGGGAAGTTCAGGGCCTCTCTAGCCGAAAAAGAGGCATAAAAGTTGCACTACGTGTTGCTCTGTTGGGAGCTGCCAGAGAAGGAATTATACTGGCCAACTCCTCTAAGCACAGGCCGTGGAAATACCTATAAAAGAAAGACAGATTCCCTACAGCCCGTCGGTGGGCAAAGGAAGGAAGCTTTACTGTAAGTGCAGGATCAGAAATGGGCTTTTACAAGGTATCTTGAAGATCTTTGTTAGATTTTAAAATATCCAACTCCAGATCAGATAGTGGAAGCCATAGAATTATAACTTTTTTTAGGAATTTATGACGGTGTTTTTGTATTACTTCATAAATATATAAACTTGTCTATTAACCCCTTTAAATTTTTTTTATTTTAAAAAAAATTATGTTACTTTTTA